>APFE031535116.1:0-25671 GCA_000404065.3 Pinus taeda | reverse complement strand
ACTTCAGAAGGGAGTGTAAATCTAAAGCTCCTGATAAAGGAAAGGGATCTGATGATGCTCCTTCTACAGAGGTGAAAACCACCTCAGATGAAGGTGGGGATGTGTATTTGGCTTCTTCAAGTACACATGTAGATCAGGAGGCATGGTTAATTGACTCAGGTGCATCCTTTCACTTCACTCCCCATAGAGAGTGGTTCTGCAAGTATGAGAAATATGATGGTGGTGATGTCTTCTTAGGGGATGACAGGAAGGCGAGAATCATTGGTCACTGAAAAGTAAAGTTGAAGTTGCAAGGTGGAAGGGTTAGAACACTTCTGGGTGTTCTGCATATTCCTGCATTAACCAGAAATCTGATTTCTGTAAGCATGTTGGATGATGCAGGTGTAAAAACAATGTTCGATAAGGATACCTACAAGATGGTTCGGGGGGCACTAGTATTGATGCGGGGAGTTCGAATTGGAAGTTTGTACAAGCTGCAAGGTAGCACTGTTGTTTATGGGTGCCATAGTTCCGTGGTTCTTGAAAGTGGAGCAAAAAATATAGTGGTCTCTGGAGAGAAGACCATGCTATGGCATCAAAGGCTTGGACATATTGGAGACAAGGGCCTTCGAATACTTCATGGTAAAGGTATGGTAGAAGGTATGAGTAATAGCTCTCTGGATTTTGATTTATGTGAAAATTGTATATATGGGAAGCAAAATTGGGTGAGTTTCCCCTCTGGTAGTAAGAGAGTGAAACAGATATTAGAACTTGTGCAGAGTGATGTGTTTGGACCTGTGAAGGTTCCATCACTGGGTAAGTCTGTGTACTGTGTATCATTTATAGATGACTTCTCAAGGAATACATGGATATATTTCCTTAAGAAGAAATCTGAATTCTTTGACAGGTTTAAAGAATTTAAGGCTCTGGTGGAAAACCAAACTGAGAAGAAGATAAAGGTGCTGAGGACCGATAACGGTGGAGAGTTTTGAAGTAAGGAACTTGAAGAATTCTGTAAGAAGTGTGGTATAGCATGGCAGAAGACTACTCCATATACACCTCAGCAAAATGGAGTTGTAGAAAGAATGAACAAGACGTTGATGGAAAGGGCAAGAAGCATGCTTAGTGGTGCCCGGTTAGGATAGGAATTCTAGGTAGAGGCGGTGGAGACAACATGATACTTGGTCAACAGATCACCTTCATCAACATTGGAGGATAAGACTCCACAACAGGTATGGACTGGTAAGAACCCTCTCTTTCACATCTGAAGGGTATTTGGATGTGATGCATATGTACATGTTGCAAAGGAGAAACGAACCAAGTTGGATAGTAAATCTGAAAAGTGCATCTTTATTGGGTATAAGGATGGTTTAAAGGCTTATAGGCTTTGGAACCCAGTAACAAGGAAGGTTGTGTACAACTGAGATGTGGTGTTCAGAGAGGTGAAAGATGTTGTTAAACATGGAGTACAACCAAAGGAACCTGAGAAGATAGAGTTTGAGCTAAAGGAGGAAGAATCAGTCTCTACAGCAAAAGAGGAATCAGAAGATGAAGATGCACAAACTCTGGGTGTGAGAATATCAGTTCAAGAAAAAAGGCAGCCAGAAAGGTATAGTCCATCTGCTTTGTGTTCAAATTTCACTTTATCTATTACTGATGATGATCCTAGAACTGTGAAGGAAGAAATAGATTCAGAGGATGGAAAACTCTGGAAAGAGGCCATGGTTGATTAAATGGCATCTTTGCACAAAAATGAGGCTTGGGATCTAGTGGATTTGTTGGCTAGAAGGAAACCCATTTGCAGCAAATGGGTGTTCAAGAAGAAGACACATGCAAAAGGAAAGGTGGAGAAATACAAAGCTTGATTGGTAGCAAAAGGTTATTCCCAGGTGCCAGGAATTGATTTTGGTGATATTTTTTCTCCTGTTGCCAAGGTAATTTCTATTAAATTACTTTTATCTGTTGTTGCTGCTTTTGATTTTGAGGTAGAATAGATGGATGTGAAGACACCATTTCTTCATGGGGATTTAGAAGAGGAGATCTACATGAAGCAACCTGAAGGCTTTGCAGTGAAGGGTAAGAAAGAACTGGTATGAAAGTTAAAATAAGTCTCTGTATGGGTTAAAACAGTCACCAAGGATGTGGTATCAGAATTTTGATACAATTATACGGGGAATTGGCTTCACCAGAAGCAAAGCAGATCACTGTGTGTATTTTAAATTAATTGGTGACCGTGTTATTTATCTGGTCTTGTATGTGGATGATATGTTACTAGTTGGAAATGACAAAGAAATTATCCAAGATTTGAAGACCCATTTGTCCTCCAAGTTCGACATGAAAGATATTGGTGCTTCAAACTGTATTTTGGGCATGGAAATTAAAAGAGATCAAACAAAGAGGAAGCTCTGGCTAAACCAGAGGAAGTATGTTGAGACAATATTGCAGAGGTTTAATATGCAGGATAGTAAACTGATGAAGGTTCCTATTCCTGTAGGTGTAAAGTTATCTGCTGAATAGTGTCCCAAGACACAAGAAGAGGAAGAGGGCATGTCCCGTGTTCCATATGCAAGTGCAGTCGGTAGCCTGTTGTATGTGATGGTTTGTACTAGACCACTTTGCAAATAATACAATGCTTCCTCCATTCACATGATCTAAAATATGGGTGGAGGTAGTTTGTCAAAAGTGGGTTAATAATTATAGCCTATGTCATGGTGAACTGGGAGCTAAAATAAGGTCAGGAAAGAGTTGGCTAAAGATTCAAAGGTCCCATGTGAACATTTGGCTTGACTAACGTACCATTTCACAATAGTCAGTGAGGTTGCGTTGAAATAATCTTAGTCAAACTGAGTCTTTAATAATGTTGTTGGAGGAACACAATAAATGAAAGGTCCTGATACAGTTGGTGGGATCTTCCCCCAGTTTTCCTTTGAATTTAGGGATGTTTGATGATAACTTGGTTAGTATAGGGGGCAATTGGGCATCATGCACAATTGGGTCACTTGTAAGTTTCTTAATATCTAAGAGGTTCAATGAAGCTACAAATGGCATATTTTTAGTGTTTTCCATGGTACTATGACCTTCTGGTGAGGTGTTAATAGGAGTCCCCTATGAGGTAGTGTTGGTAGGGGTACCCTGTGGGGTAGTGTTGGTGTTACCGTAAGGGGTGGTGGTAGGGGTGCATTGAGAGGAACCATATTCTAACAAAGTCACACCAAGAATGGATATGTCAAACAAAGTAGTTGTGAACTGCCTCCTATGAAATAATGGTGAGAGACCAAGAACTGCTCTCAACAAAGGTGGGAGGTCTTGTAGGTGCCTAGAGCGACGAGAAACCCTAGGGCCCACTATGGTGCCCTAGTAAGTGTGTGATGAGATGTTGTGAAAATAAATGGTTAATTTTACATTTGAATTATTCAAGTGTGAAATAATCAACAAAAGGGTTTATGAGGTTTTGCGTATGATAAAAATCCTAAAAAAACTAACATCCTTCCACTCAATCAGTAATTAGACCTTGTGAAGGTTTTGTAGAAGGGTATTAGAGCCACGTCCCAAAAGTATTGGTGATGCTTCCAACTAGAAAAAACCAACTAGGGTATGGAAGAGAGTTATAATGATGGGTACGAGAGCCATGTCCTGAAAGTACTGGTGATGGTTGCAGTAGCTTGATCAAAATTGCCTCCAGGTGCAAGTGATCCTACACCCACCACCTATAGGTAAAGATACCCTAAGGTTTTGGCCACTAAGCTACCTACATCCAGGGGGAATGAAAGAATCTCAACTTCTGGTTGTTAACTTTGGTCCCAGATCCCCTATCAAGTGTTGGAAGACAATAAGGAAGCTCATGATAATCCATTGTCTAGGCCTTGCCCCTTCATGAGTGTCATCCCATTATTGATTTTGTCACTAGATTATGTAGGATTTGAAAGTTCACTAAAAGACAACTTCTATGTTTCAAATGAAGAATAACCACGTCAGCTTATGGGATGCCTACCCCCATGTTCCTAACTTGAACTATAAATTATTTTGTGGCCCCATTGGAGCATTTAATTGGTTTAAGTTAAGGTTGCTTTTTAAAGAGTCTTTGCTTTGCTTAGGGTGTCCGAAAAATGTAAACTCAAAATAAACTAAGTATAAAGATTGCAAAAGAGCATACCTTTTACACAAGGTTTAAGTGAGTTTAGTGTGAGATGTGATGGTGTGTGCAAGGTGAATGCTGAACATACAAAGTGTTTGAATTGCAACAATATGGATATGTGATGATCCTTTAAAATCCCCCCTAATTACACTATGTTATGTTGTTCCTTGCAATCAAATAAAAATATGTGTGGATTATGGGCCACTTACTTTTCCTAAATATGCGAGATGACCATATAAGGAGATGGAAGATTAGTGCTTTGAGAAACGTTTCAGATCCCCCTACATGTTTTCTACAAGGGTGAAAGGGAGGGAGGGCCTACTCTCTCTTACTAACACCAACTCCTAGTCCCAAAAATAAGATTGGTTTGCAAACCAAGTAAAAGATGTGTGGATTTGGGTTACTTAATTCTTTCCTAGTTAAGTTATATGTAATTTTCCAACTGAAAGGGAGATGGTATGTAGTATTTTAGAACCTTTTCAGGCCCCCCCACAGGTTTGAAAAAGGGGTGCAACGGAGGGACGATTTACTTGCATTCTTAATCACATTACTCCTAGTCCCAACATACAAAAATTTTAAAAGTAAAAATAAGAAAACTACTCTACTTGTGATGGCTAATATATATATATATATATATATTATAATATATAATTATATATTATATATATAATAATATATATATATATATCGCAGGAGTGCGAAAACAAATAAATAAAATTGCAGGAGTGCAAGCAGGTCACTAAAGGTTGTCAAAACACTATGGAAAAGTAAATTAGGATGAGAATTATGGTTCTTTGTGTGTCTCATAGGTTAGGTTCTACACAGTCATAAGACTCGCACGACTGGCTCTGAAGAAAGCCATGAGATTGACCCGAAAATTTGAAAAGAGGAGGGCTTCCAGGCTACGAACAAGCCTAATGGAGACCTACAATGCTTCAAAAAAATTGTGTGACTAAAACCAAATGAAGCAATAGTGGCCAAAGGCCTAAAAAACAACCAAATTAGATAAAAAAAATGTAACTAAGTGGAGTCACAATTTTGTATGGTGTAGGTGATAGCATATGAGTCCTAAATCCACCTTCCTTGTATTTGGTTGCTTCCGACAAGGAAATATATAAACATTAAATGATGTTAGTGATTAAAAATGGAATAAAAAAGCATTGGATTAAGTGGAAATAATGCATGAACCAAACCTAAAACTAAACAAAACTAAAACAACTTAAAGCATGCCAATGAAGCAAAACAAATCAACAAAGGAGTTGGAAAAGGGTCCTCCTTATTTATTGGTGGTAGTGGTAGAGTTACAAATTGATTTCATAGACACTTGAAGATAGTTGATTGATAAATGGTATTTGGTAGCTCTCAACAAGGATTTCCCCTTCTCAATCTCTTTTACAATCTCTTTCTCTCTCAGAGAAGCAAATAAAACTCTCTTAAATGATGGAATCCTCTTAGCATTGGTATGCTTGATTGCTTTGGAGAGATTTTGGTAGCATTACAATGCACAACTCATTCTTGTTTTTGTCTCTCCATGCTCATGCATTTATAGAATTTTTTAACACTCTCTCCCTCCTTTGGATCATGAATAAAGTTGTTTGGTGCATAAATGAGAAGAGAGCTACCATCCCCCTTACATTAACGCTTCTTTAGGCTAAAGGATCAAATGGTCAACCCATCATGTCAAGAGTTTGAGTGTTTTTCAAGAAAATGTACCTCCTGAAGTGCTTACTGGGATTTCTATGACCCTTGTGGCTATCGAATAAAAATTCATGAGGGTGCAATTAAATGTCTTTGGAGCACCCGCGAGGGTTGATTTTTAAAGTCAAGTTTAGGAATTTTTTTTTTTTTTACTTTTCATAATGTCTCCAACTCAAAATGTGTCCCCTGTACATTTTGCTTACTAACTTTGTATGCCTTTTTATTGTGTAAAAGTGATTGTACTATTTTTCATAATAACAATGTACGTGTTCCGATAAGCATTGTGTCAACTACAAATTGTTGATGAGAAACTACAATATCTTATCCATGAACTCTTAAGCCTCTATGTCATCCTTTAACCATAACTACTTTGAGGTGACATCCCATGTGTTCCACCATTAGAATGAACATGAACAAAGAGTGCGCCCCCCCTGTTGAATACGTTGATAGGGGCAGAATGTAGCATAGGGAGTCTCTCAACTCTATCCTCCTTGGGGATTAAAAAAAATAAAGTATATTTGAGGGTAGGAAGAAAATTTGAGTACTATTGGGAGCCTTTGACTACTTCTAGGACATATTATTTAATTATTGACTATCATGCATGGAATAAATTCATTGTGAAGCCATATGGTTTTGGGGATTTACTTTTCAACATATCCATGATAGCTTGCTTCACTTCCTCCACGATTATTTTCCTGGTAAGGTGGCATTCTACTCATAAATAATAATATTTTGGATGCATTGAGTGATCTTTTGAATATCCTAATGTCAATATGGCAATGGTAATGTTAGCATTGTATGGCAATAATGCAACAGTTAAGATTTTATATCCTATTTCTTAGTTATTTATTATCTTGGTTATCTTTTAGCAATGAAAAGTTGTTGTTTGAATGATGGATCATAGATTTGTGAAAGAACTTAAAGTTTTTCTCTCCTTCTTAGAGCCTTTAGACCCTATACTTTTGTCTCCAAAGCAATTCCTCTTACTTATTTCAGATTTCCAACTAGGTATGTAATTATGTTTCTTCCTCATTCAAGCTCTCTATTCTTCCTATTAGTATCATTTGTTGTTGTATAATTTCATCCTTGTATTTAATTTCTTTCTTTTCCTTTAATATATATATACAATTTCTTCCTTATTCCATATCTTTAGCCTTTGTTTAATGTTTTGAAGTCTGTATTGAAATATATGCATAGGGGGTGTCTTTTTTTGTTATGACATCCTACTACCATGTGGAAATATTCTCTTGAAACAATGTGTTTTCTAGACAAAATGCCTCAAATATAAAGGGTTTGTTCTTTGGACTTGCCTTCATGTATAAATCAATATTAATTGGCGAATGGTATTGTTGGTTAATTCAATTTTACTAGAATTCCTTTACATTTAATTTATCAATCTAGGTTGGTAAACTTGTGATGTGAAAGCACAATATGTGTAGGATCAAATTTAGTTTGATTGTCACTTCTAAGTCAAAACTAGAAACTAAGTTAAGGAAACATGAAACAAAAATTTTAATCTATTCACACAAGCTTGAAATAGAAATCACACTGACTTGTCTTAACAATACTTTGGACTGGGCATATACTAGGATTTCTCACACAAATCCAAGTTCTCTATGCAATCATATTCAAAATGTCAATATTTCACTCAAATGATGGAAATAAAAAGACCAAATGGTTTTCAATCAATGAGTCTGACAAATACTTTGGGGCCTTCCTTGCCAGTGGAGGCAAGTGAAGGCAAGTGGACACTCTAGTATTCTTTTAATCAGCTTAGTTAATCTAGACCCAATACTAGTTCCAAGGATGAGAATGCACTACAACCTTTCCCATATGTGAGAGTGAAATATGAGTGTTAAATCATAATATTATACTCATCCATTTAGATAACATGTTCTCAAATCATCATTCTATTCCAGGAAAGCAGTAAACAAAAGTAGGGACTATAGAGTTTGAAAGATTCAAGGCAAAAAAACAAATTATTCAAGAACTTGTGGCCTTCTTCTCCTAGCAAGTTGGTGAAAGGCACTCTAAGTGTGAAGTTGATTTGACCAATTATGTTGATTTTTCAAACAACTGACTTATGATAATAAAAAATCAGAAATGACATTGAAATCTATGGCTATGGGAAAAAGTACAAATTCTATCATGCAATAGAAAAGTCACATAACTTATCAAATGAAACTATGACATCTATGACAGTCAAACCAAAATATATCAAGCTAGTGAAAACAAAAGATATCTAAGCTAGTCAAATCAAGATCTACTAATCAAAACTAAGTATGTTTGATCAATATATACTCTTATAACTAGTTTCTAATCAAAATTTTAAATATCTAAGAACTAGGAACAAGTAGCTAGTGATTAGTGACTAGTAGCTATTAACTTAGTACTTGGCATCGAACTAATATTTATATTAAGTATAAAATTCATTCAAATCCTTCAATAAAGACTAATTTATGATCCTTAAGTACATTTAAACTTTAGCAAGTCAGGTACTCCGTTGAGGAAAAAATAAACAAGTATGAATTCCTATTTTTCATTTGACTATTTCTTAGAAAACAGAGTAACTACAAGAATTACAAATTCTTGTAGTAATAAGATTAGTGCTTATGCGATACTAAATGAATATGATTTCTATGCTAAATAATTTTTAAATAAGTAGTTGATAAAAATTGTATTGAAACAACACTAATAGATATGAAAGATGAAGATTATAGTCATGAAACAAGAAGGAAGGTGTTGTAGTTGCTACAACACCCTCCAAAATTTTGGCTTACACTCAATTTCAGAGCCTTCCTTGGTCTTGTACAATGTTGTCGCAAGAACCGAAGCTTATGTCACGAGCTTTCTTGAAGTATTTTTCTCCCTTTTGCATGTTGGGTAAACTGTCATCTTTTGGCATAATTGGTTGTCGCACAATGTGTACAAGCATTTTCTGATTGTTTCAAGGGTTTATCTTTGTGTATATGAGTTTTTTAACTATGTAAACACATGTTGCACTCATTCACAAAATTCTTAGCACTATCACACAAATGTCATCATGATCATCCCAAAGTCTATCTTAAGTGTCACACTTGTCGTAAATGGTTGTAAAGTGGTCACACAAAGGGAAATGCATTGTTCATGTGTCCTAGGTGATCTATGTTGTTGAGTTGTCAAGTATTCTAAGTGTGATATCACAATCAAAGTCTTATCATTGTTCACATCATTATAACCAGTCTTACACTTAGCCATTTATGAGAAGGCTTCTTAACTAAGCAACTTGGCTTCACACCCAACCTCCCTGAACTACGTAATCCGTAGTTTCGATCCTCTAGCTAAGACCTTGCACCTTGACACTATGCAATGAGTAGTTCCTGCTCCTAGGAATGTTGCACTGCACAGTTTCTCTGCTCAAGCTCTGGCCTTGACCTCCAAAATTGTGTAATCATTCCTCCCAGCTCAGCCTACACTACACACTACATAATCAAAAGCCTCAATCTCATCCCCTAATCCTCTAAAATGCATAGTTTCACAATAGCCTTGCCTCCCTTTTCTCCCAAAACTACATTGTGTGTCCTCCTAATGCTCATTCCTTGAGCCAGTCCCACTGGCTCCCAAAACTACGTAGTCTTGTCCCCCAAGCCCGTCTTAAACTGTGTACTTCGCAACCTTGAGCCTCAAGCTCATCCCCTGAGCCCTTGAATTGCAGCCTCACAGTATTCCCAATCTTCCTTGACTCCCAAAACTGCGTAGTGAGCTCTCTCAATGCACATCCCTTCAGCTTGTCCCACTAGCTCCAAAAACTATGCAATCTTGTCCCTTAGACCTACCTAAACTGCGGAGTCTCAGGGCTCAAGCTTTTCCCCTGACTATTGGAATTGCACACTGTACAATCACTAAGCCCTTCTTCCCATTTTTTCACTTGTTCCGAGCTCAGTTAGTGGATCAGAATACATCATCTTAGACTAGGGGGTTTTTGTATTGATGTTGTCTCGTCATGAGTGAATTGCAAGAACGTGTACCCTATGATGTCATGGAAAAATTATGAAGAAGGAGAAGTGACAAGCCTCTAAATTAGACATAAATTAAGGCCCATGCCTCTAAATTAAACATAAATTAAGGCCTATGACCATCATAAATTTGTACATAATATTATTTATTTTTATGGAATATTGGGCAAATTATGAAGATTTGGAGGAGGAGATAATTTAGGGACTTTCTCCCTATTACATCAGGATCACTATTAAATAATAAATCGACAAGATATTGTGGAATTATGGCATAGATTGTGGAACTCCAATGATTGAGAAAATCTAGGAATGTGTTCCATGCTTTTTAATGCAGATTCCTAGTATTGGGAACCAGATCAACTAATCAAGGGATTTTGGTGGGGAAATCTTCCTCCATTCATGGGGAATGATTCATAATCATTTTTTATAAGTACCAAGTCTAATTTTCCTCTAGATATAGAATTTCATAGTGTTCTTGTGGAGAGAACTCGTATTTCTACAGCTCCATTATATTTTCTTGCAGGGATGTAATTGTATTGATCAAAAAATGAAGATTGGTGTCATATTCATATTCTAAATCTTGTTCTCCTCCATAGGTCTCTCAGTTTCCTTGGGCTTGGCCATCCCAGGAGTCTCAGAGCCCTTTTGTATCATTTTCTTTCCTTCTTTTCACTTCTTATTCACATGCATCTCTTGTTTTTATTTCTTTCTATTTTTGCATTTACTATTAATGGTTTCTTGTTGTAGGATTGGGTTAAATGGTTGATGCAAGTTCTTTTACAGGATCACAAGCATCATTTCACCCTTGGAAAAGCTTTGTAAGGTCATAGTAATCATTGAGATACTTGGATTATCTTTATTATTCCCAAATCTATATTTCTGGAACTCCTTTGTGGCAAAGAACAATAAATTTTATGCTATTTTTTAGAGCATGCTAACGAGCTTCAATCGAGTTGGTTCCACTTGCATTAGATCAAAAAAACATTCTATTTAATAAAAAAAATTACCCCATTTAATTCTTACTTGATTAGGTTAGGCATTTGATGGATTTACTAGCTCACTCATTTTCGAATTTCTAGATTTTAGACTAGTAATTTTCTGCTATTTTTGGGCATGGGTTGACAGAGGTCTCTTTGAATTATTCCACTTGGAATGGAGACCTAAGACATCCTAGTCAATAAAAAAATTTATCCCATCCAATTTGGATTTAATTTTCTTGGTCATTCGATGAATTATAATTTCGTATAGTAAATATGTAACATCCTGTAGTAAAACAGGGGAACTTATAGGAGAACTAGGGGATCCTGTAGGAGAATTAGTACATCCTGTAGGAAATCTTGTAGCAGCCTATTTTGAGCCCGAATTGAGAAAAATCATCATTGAAGCTAGGATTAGGTCCCTACTTGACCTCCAAGCCATCAAAATCAGTGTACCCCTCTTCCTCCACACATGTCTCCCTTGCCAAAGATCAAGGAAAGATTATCATTTGCATTTATAAAGAAAAAAGATTAAAAAATCAGTTCTTTTATATTTACACATGCACACATCAGTTAGTACTCTCTAGATCAGATTTCATGGTTAGATTAGTTAAAACATCACATGTGATAAATAGGGTTAAAATAGGCTCATTTTGCAAGCAAAGTGTGTTAATAAGTAAATAGAGGATTTCATGTTACTTTACAAGAATTTTTAAATTTAGTCTTTTATTCTTGCAAATAGGCAGCATTTCTTTCCTCTCATGACAACAAAGGAAGGACACATTGCACGCTGCACATATAGTGCTGATACCTCTTAAGTTTTTATGAACCCCAGGTTGATAATTAAAGTCAGTAGTCTTGGGAGTTGCAGCATTCTTATTGCAATACTGAGGCTCATCAAGAAGAAAGAGGAAATCATGCTCAAAGAATCTCTCATAGCTGAACTTACAAGTTGATCCATTAAGAGAAATCAAAGGGATACTAGTTTGCAACCGTTAATCAAGACTTGAAGTCATTGAAAATTCCCCATTACCAAGCCATGCGGAGGTGAAAAGAAAAGCATCTTCAAGAAGACATCCAACACTTATCAACAATAGTGGCTTGAAATTTCTGCATCATCAAGTAGTCCATGTCAGTAGTGTCATTTCATGTCATGTCATGAGTAGTCACATGCCACACCTTGTGGCCAATTATGTACCATATGTATTGTAAAGTGAAAGTCCAAAGGACATGTGTAGAATATGAAAAGTCTTGTAAGTTGAAAAGTCATAGGAAGTCAAATAGTCATGAGGGTATTCAAAATGTCACAAGGAAGGGGAAGCATCACCCCTTGGTTATATATACTCCATCATTGCATGAGAAAAATGTATTTTCACCTTGGGTCCTCCCACAAGGCATTAGAGAGATAAGCTAGTTCTTTGAGGAGCAAGGAGTGGCTCCATTGCTCCACTATTGGAGCTAGTTATGTACATTGTAAACATGTGTCCTGGAAATTTTACTTGATAACAGAAGACTTCAAGGCCATTGCGTTCTTCATGCATGGACTATGAATGTTTGTAATGCTATTATGCAAATGTTTGTATTTCATGTTTGCTTTCACATATGCTAAGATAGTTGAACTATTTTGATCATTTTAATACTTATCTTATTGAGAATGTGTTGTAATGATAATTATTTACTTTCCCATCCTTTGGACTATTCCATGGGATACTAGACAGATCTTTCTTCATTTGTTGGTTGGAATGATCATCGCATCCTTTGTGGACTATTTCACTAGATGTTAGATGAATCCTTTTGGTTAATGTGTGTCTCTTATTAGGTAGTACTACTACCTCTCACTTAGAGGCTTATTTTTTTACCCTCTCTGCAGTAGAAGAACCTTGACACATTTACAACTAAACACTCACTAGGCACACCTTCTTTCTTTTTTAAGACACCATTGCATACCTCTCTCTCTCTGATTGATAGTTAGAGCCAAGGAATATCTTTAAGATATATGGAAACTAGGCCAATATTCCGAATGGGGATCCTAAACCAAACGGTGTGAGGTTTAATTGGGACTTCACATTGGGGAGACCCCTTGGTTGAAAGATTTCTAGCACCATCAATAGTGGCGCTAGAAGGAGGGCCAAATGACAAGTTGATCTTGTTGAATCTGGTTTGAATCTGTTATCTAAAATTGCTCATACTCAATTCTTACTCCTAGGGTGTTTCTCTAATTTTTCCCTTTATCAATTTCAATCCCCGATGAGCCTCTCTATCACTTAACTAGTTAAAGTTTGATGGTGAGGATGGAACATCCATAACCAAGCACATTTATTATTTTCTTAAATTTTGTGAAGCTTACGCAATCAACGATGAAGAGTTTGCTTGTGTGCTTTTCTTCCTCACCCTTGAAGGTCGTGTTAATTGATAGTGCCATACCATACCACTTGCTTCCATCAATTCCTTTCGTCATTTCAGGGAACTTCATCAAGACTTTGATAGGCATAATTATCGATATGTTTGCAAAAGAATCAATCTCTTAAGAATGAAGCCTAATGAGTTAGTTGAGGATTTTGCTGATCGATTCCTTCACCTTTGTTGTGAAATGCCTGAAAAGGACATGAGTCGAGACTTCTTGAAGCAAGGATTTGAGTGCTTGGTTCTTATCTCTTTACACGGTGAACCTAAACCCTTGATCTTCCTACTTTTGCAACTCTTGTGAATCATGAGACACCCTCAATTTCAGAGGAGGAATCTACTGCCCCTTTTCTTCCTTTTCCTCCTCCTTTTCCAGTCTCGATGCAGGTGCCTCCTTACAGAGGTTGTAAAGTTGGGAAATCTGCAAATCGAATTTCTAATCCATCTTCTTTCACTTTTCATGATTCAGAGTCAATGGACGAAATTCTAGAATTTCTCATGAAGCCTATGGTGAAGACTAACTCCTCGATTCCGCAAGATGTTGTCACTGTTCATATTTCTAGTCTTGAATTTGATCTAGATTTTTGTTATCCTCTATCAGCTACATGCCATGACTCTTTGAACCATGACCCATGTTATCACCGAAAAATTCTCAAAACATCATTATGTCAACTTTGCTTTTGTTCATGATTTCAAGGAGGTCTAAAAGTCATTTTAGTCTCGATAAAAGGGTAAGTGATAGGGTTTGAAGTCTTAAAATGTCATCTTTCATTTCCAAATAAAGTCCTTTAGGTTCACTTCATGGTCAAATAGGTAAAATTTTCCATTAAATCTAGGTTTAAAATTTTGAAATCCTACAGGAATCTGTAGTTTTGTAATGTAGCTAGTTCAGAAAAGGTGACTTGCGCTACGAAAACAAGCTAATTTTGTAGCGCACTATGAGGCAAAAACCTTGTTTTTCTATTTTTAGTAGTTAACTTCCAAGGGGGTTCCTGAGCAATTGAAAACTAATTTTTGAAAATTGAAAGAGGTTTTTCTTATAAACATTCTTATCTATAAAAAACTCCTTCATTTTTGTAACAACTATCAAGGATCAAAAGGTAGGAGCTCAAGAGTGCAACCTTCTTTTTTTAGAAAAAACAGAGTTATTTTTATTGGTTGATGAAGTGGTTGTTGCTTTCCACTACCTCATTTTGTCACCTTTCTCTCCACATTCGAATATCATTCCTTAAACAAGTTACCCAGGCTCCTCTCTATAATTTACTTTTCAACCTTTGCATGTATCAGTCAGCTGTCACCTTTGAAATGTTAACTTTGTGACAAAAAACTCACTGTCCAAAAAGTTCTTTATAGCTGTCATATTTTTAAGAGGGAAGTTTGGGTTATAAAGGGAAATTGCCATGAAGATGAAAGGATAAAAAGAAGGCTATCATGGACAACCTTAGCTTCACACAAGTTTTCATCCAGACAGGTTACATGTATTTCTACCAGGAGCTTTAAGGGGATTTGTGTGTTCCTTAGACTGTTTTGAGTTGTTGGTTTCAAAAGGAATTTTCAGGAAAATGAAGATGAGTTTCAAAAATATGAAGGAGGGTTTTTCTAGAAACATAACGAGGAACAAAAACCTCTTTCAAATTTCTCCTAGGTGCTACCAATTTGGAGATTCGAAGTTTCCTTTGAGACTTATTTGCAGGATTCTGAATTTTCTTGTTTTATACATGATTTTATAATATAGATTCCAGACAAATGAAGTTGGTTTTCAAAAAAAATGAGAGATGTTTTTCTTATAAACATTCTTATCTACAAAAACCTCCTCCATTTCTGTAACAGCCATCAGGGATCAAAAGATATAAGCTCTATCTCAACACTTATTTTTCAGATAAAAGCAGTGTAGAAAATGATAAATTTATAGGTCAGTCTTTCATTAAGGTGAAGACCAAATTTTGAAGAAGAAAATCTTATAAGGGTAAGTTGTTTTGATTTTAAGTGATCATATCAGTCTTTATGAAATATTGAAAAATTCCCAAATTGCAGATTTTGAAGGTCGTGTTGAAAAAAGAGCATACATAGCAGTTTCGTAGCGTGCTACGAAACTGCTGAAGGTGACTTTTTAGCACTTTATAGATGCATTTTGAAGGTAAGGTCTGATGAAGTCCAAGTTTTGATGATTGCTGGTAGACATATGAGGATCATTGATAAAGTTTCAAATGGCAGTGATGCAGAATGGTTCAAATAAGTATTCCATAAATGATATTAAAGTTGTGCTATGAAAATAAACTATTTTAGCAGCACAATCATGTTTCATTCTCTTTTTCATCTATTCGAGAGTTCTTTTCTTGCACAAGTGGACAAATGAAGTTTTTATGGATTATTAATGCATGCCACATGCACACCAGCAAAACTGCTTGAAGATAATCATAAAGGATTAAGGGCCTTAAAAGGAGGAACTCTGTCTCCTAGTTTTCAGGACAGTTAGGTCATGACTCAATAGGTTTTGCAACAACACTGTGGACATCATCAAGCTCAAAGACATGGGTGGGCAGCTGGTTAAAGAATGTATTAAAGACCCAAATAAGGTTGTTGAAAGCATGTTTTAGGAGTTCTACTCCTATTTGTATTAGGACTCTTGAAGACAACTAGCTGTCAAGTTGTAATTAAGTAGTTTGTTTTGTGAATGGATATGTGTCTAAGTTAGGAGTTCGAATTCATATAAAGGTGGATAATAGTATCCAAGGATGTAAATCTCTATATAAATCTTGAGAATCAAATTCCTCAGGGTTGGTAATTTCATTAGCAAAAGAAAGTTGTGTTATTGTAAGAAATTGTGGTTTTAATACTTAATACAGAGATCAGTTTGACTACTCAAGATTCACAAGGAATTTATGTGTTTGATGTTCTTATGGCCTTGTTCAATTACTTATATGCAGTGGTATGAGATTGTGATACTTAGAATTCATTAGAAAATTCTCTAACTTCCTTCACATGCTTGTAAACTGTGTTGTTTCATTGTGTTACTGTCTTATTTATAAACCTAAACTCTAAGTGCCTTGAATTCCATGTTTTGTTGATCATGTTGTTTTGTTGAAGATCATCTTGACTCCATAGCCCAATAGATCTCTGCTAATCTTTGATTCAACTAGTCAACCAGTTATACATTTTTCCATTTTGTTCCTAGAGTTAGCCATCTAATCATTAATAAAAAATCTTAAACCTATTGAGAGAGCCCTCTCAGGTTGAGGAGGCTAAGCCTCAACCAAAATATTGGTTTGAAAGAGTTACTCAGAATCTGCTTGATCAGCAGCCTATCAAGGTCAGATTTTGTGATAACAACCCACTTGATCAATCTACTCCACCAACTATTTTTTCACACTCTCTTGGTTTTCACACTGTTGGTCCAAGTTGCGATTAGGTACAAGGTAGTCACATTACATAGGTAGAGGAGTAGGAAGGTGGATATGCTTTCAATATTTTCTCTCTTTTTCAGAATCCTCCATGTCAAAACAATGCACTTCCATTCTTGGATGATTCTTAGCTCAGTATAAAATTGAATAAAATCAATTTTTTTGATCAATCTGTAGCCTCGGGCAACAATCATTCCAACGATGATGACTTTGTTAATGCATGTGATCACAATTTCCCAGGTGCATCAACTGATCTTTTGGTTTCTCATGAAAATTTTACTTTAGATCTAGAATCTGATTCTGTCAAAGAAGATATGCTTATCGAAACTTCCTCTTCATCTCACCATCCCTTGTGCTCTACCGTCTACGATGCATCTACTTGCAATGGAGATACTATATGTTCTTCAAGTCCTTCATCTGATGAGTCAATATATCAATTGACACAAGTTGGTGTGATTATCCATGACACAAATGGAAACAATGAAATCATTGAGTACTCTTCCCATCCCTCATCGTCTCTTATCTTACATGAAGTAAACTCTTCAAATAAGCTTGCTTGTGAAATGTCCCTGATTCATTCATCTTTGAATTTACGATAAAAAGAATCTTTTGACTTGAGTAATCTATTTTTTGAAGTTGAAAAATATGGTAGAATCAGTGACAGAGATGGTTGCCATCCGATGAGCACTGAAATTATTGAAACCAATGGTAGCAGCCATCCTCAAACCATGCATGATCTGGTTCAATCTTTAAAATGTGATTTTAAAATCTTGGAAAGTTATGGGGCTTGCTAGGGAGTCGAGGCACTTCAAATTTCGTTGATGGTTATGTTAAGATCTCACGACTCTCGTAAGCCCCTCGAAATAAGTCAAATCTGGTTTCTCCCTCATGATACTTCTCTTTGCATGGTTTCACTCGGTGAAAATTTCTTCTTGAGAAATGTTTGGTATCTCAAATGTGATCTTTCAAATTTTCAAGATTTTACTTTTGACTAGATTCATGAATATTTTTCAGTTCATTAATCTTCATGCAAATCTCTCTTAGAAAACTCGGGTTTGCAATGTATACCTCTCATAGAGTCATGGAATTGTGAATTTGATCATTCTAAAGACCATCTTTGGCTGAAGGAATCATATCTATCGAGTTTATTTCATGATGAGCAACTCCTAGCTTTCCTTGCAAATATCATATTACAAATGTTGTTCTTTATCGCACCTAAGATCCTCTTGAGTAATAATGAATGCATGAGTTATTGGATGAATCAAGTTATTCTTTGTTCACCATGTCCTGACTGGTCCTATGTATTTGTTGTGTTGACATCCCTTTTAATTTTTTTCGTGATTACGATGCTTGCATAGTTTTTCACCAATTACAGGAAAACTATTTTTCACATTTTGTTTACGAGTAACTTGGTTCAATTGTTCAAATCATTCACAGAATTGGTAAAACTAATTTATCTTCGTTTAGCACAAACTAGGAATCTGATGCTTTAATCAACTCATCTAATCATTATTTTCTCTTTGATGATTGTCATTCATGTTATCATTTTTTCATCAATATATCCAATGGCAGTTGTTTCACATCCTTCAATATTCATCATTCAACATCTCACTATTCAGATCTTTGTCAAGTGGTTGAGGCACTTCAGTTTCCACTGGTGGTTATGTCGAATCCTCACTATCTCAACATGACTGTTGAATATGATCAGATCTATTTTCCCTCACAAGATTCTCATTATAATCCCATGCATCTAATTGAAAATCCATCTTTACAAAGATTTCGGGGTTTTCAAAAGGATCATCATGAATTTTATGATCCAATTATTGAGTGGTTGGAGCAATCTTACTCAGAAAGTTCCATTACAATACATAGGTTTCAACCTTTTCTCGTGCTTGCTAAGCAGGATGACATAGAAGAAGGTGCATTCGCGAGAAGTATTTGAGGTTTGTCTGATTATGATTTATGTCAGAGAGGTAAAAATGTGAGTTGGATGATGAAAGTAATGGTGGTGACACATATTTCTACCCACAGGAAAGACCTTAAAATTTTTGTGCAAATTATTCAAGCTCTCATCTTTTCTCTTGCATATTACTTTATGTTTGTTTTAATCGGTCGTATCTTTGTGATTACAGGTCGAAAACAATTACAATGGCTACATTGGAAATTCCATTATACATGACCTCGACCTTCTAGTTTTCCTTCTCTTGTACTCATCCCATGCTTCGTCTCTTTAGTCTCTCTTGTCTTATCTTAATTTTCTCTTGCATTATGCTTTGGTTTAGTTTCTTTTTCTTGTCTTCTGTTTTTTTTTTCATGTTGTGTGTCTCCTTTTGTCTTCATCATGGGAATATGTGTTGTGCCTGGACATGTTGTGGTTTCTAAGTATGTGTGTGTTCAAACTCTAAAGAGTCTTGTAACACTTCAACATTTGGCTACCCTTTTGTCCATCTTCCTTGTGTCAGTTATATCTTTTCACTGATGAAGTTCTGACGAAAAATATGATCCTTCCATAAGGAGAGTTTTGATTCAACCATGAACCCATGTTTATTCCAGAATCCTCATGCCTACACTTGATCTTTATGTTTCGGTATCTTCATGCTTATCCAAGTCGTAGAATCAGAGAAGGCGAAAAATTTAAGCGAGAAAATATAAATTAGAGGTCTCCATGTGCTTCTCTGAAGGAACAACCTCTATTGCTCTCAATAAGTCAGGGACCCTCTTCCACCCCAAAATAAATAAGTGTCGATGCACAATTATCTTTCAAATAAATAGATCAAGGTGAAAGAAGAGAAATGGTTCATTCGTAGAGAGGTGAAAAAAACAACTCCACTGAGAAACTATCCAGGCTTGATGGGAACATAGCAATGTTTGTGTTCCTAAGTGACTCCATCGGGGTACAGTCCAAATATTAAGCTAGCGAGCTACACTACCCTTCCCAATTTGAAACATTGTGGCGTTGCTAGATCTTATGTTGTGTTCAACCAAGAAGGCATAATGGAGACCATTTCTATTCATGGGGTAAGTGGGAATACCAAAGTAATCTACACAATGAATCAATACTCCATGAAGAACCAAGGCCCTACACAGAAGAAGTTAACGAAGACAGAGAGGCTGGAATTCTACCAGTGTTTTACCAAGTGTTGTAGCTACTACAACACCCTCCAAAATTTTGGCTTACACTTATTTTTTTGGCTTTCCTTGGTCTTGTACATTGTTGTCACAAACACCGAAACCTATTTCATGAGCTTTATTGGAGTATTTTGTTCCCTTCTTCATGTTAGGTAAACCATTGTCTTTTGGCATGATTGGATGTCACACAACGTGTACAAACTTATTATGATGGTTTCAAGGGTCTATTTTTGTTTATATGAGTTTTTATAACTATGTAAACATTCGTCACACTCATTCACAAAGTTCTAAGCACTGCCGCATAAGTGTCATCACGGTCGTCGCAAAGTCTATCTTAAGTATCGCACTTCTCATAAATGGTCGTAAAGTGTTCACATAGAGGGAAATGCAATGTTCATGTGTCCTGGGTGATCTATGTAGTTGATTTGTCAAGTATTCTAAGTGTGATATCACAATTAAAGTCTTATCACTGTTCACATTAGTCTAACCGGTCTTACACTTAGCCATTTTTGAGAAGGCTTCCCGACTAAGAAACTTTGCTTCACCTGGCCTCCCTGAATTATGCGCTTTGTAGTTCTAGTCCTCTAGATGAGATCTTTCCCCTTGACATTGCAAAATGCGCAGTTCCTGCCTCTCAAAACTGTTGCACTGCTTAGTTTCTTTTGCTCAAGCTCTGGCCTTGACCTTCAGAATTGCACAATTATTCCTTCGAACTTGGCCTCCACTTCACATTACAAAATCATAAGCCTCAAGCTCATCCATTGAGCCTCTGAAGTGCGTAGTTGCATAGTATCATTACCTCCCTTGTCTCCCAAAACTTTAAGGTGTGTCCTCTGAGTGCTAATTCCCTCACCCTGTCCCACTAGCTCCCAAAACTGCGCAATCTTGTCCCCCAAGCCCAGCTTAAATTGTTCACTCTACAACCCCAAGCCTCAAGCTCATCTCCTGAGCCCTTGAATTGCACACCCCCCCAGTATCCAAAAATTCCTTGATTCCCAGAACTATGTGGTGAGCTCTCTCAGTGCCCATCGCTTCAACCTGTCCCACTAGCTCTAGAAACTGCGTAGTCCTATCCCTCAGACTTGCCTGAACTACGCAATCTCAGGGCTCAAGATTTTCCCCTAGCTACTGGAACTACACATTGTGCAGTCACTGAGCCCCTCTTCCCAGCCTATCACTTGTTCTGGGCTTAGTTGGTGGATTAGAATGCATCATATTAGACTAGGGGAATTTCATATTGATATTGTTTCATCATGAGTGATTTACAAGAATAGGTACCCTATCATGTCATGGCAAGATGATGATGAATGAAAAGGAGGAAACCATGCTTAAAAAATCTTTGGCAGTTAAACTTACAAGTTGATCGATCAAGAGAAAGCGAAGGGACACTAGTTTGCGACCATTATTCAAGACTTAAATTCATTGAAGATTCCCCATTACTAAGCCATGTAGAGGTGAAAACAAAAGAATCTTCAAGAAGACATCCAACACTTAGCAGCAATAGTGGCTTGACACTGCCACATCAACATGCAGTCCATGTCTGCAGTGCCATGTCATGTCATGTCATGAGTAGTCACATGCCACACCTTGTGGCCAATGATGTAACATATGTATTGCAAAGTGAAATTCCAAAGGACATGTGTAGAATAAGAAGAGTCATGTAAGTTGAAAAGTCATAGGAAGTCAAACAGTCATGAGAGAAGTCAAAAGGTCATAAGGAAGGGGAAGCATCACCCCTTGGTTATATATACTCCCTCATTGTATGAGCAAAAGGATTTTTCACCTTGGCTCCTCTCGTAAGGCATTAGAGAGATAAGCTAGTTCTTTGAGGAGTAAGGAGTGGCTCCAATGCTCCATTGCTGGAGCTAGTGATGTACATTGTAAACATGTGTCTTGGAACTTTTACTTAATAACAAAAGCCTTCAAGGACAACACATTCTTCATGCATGGATTATGAATGTTTGTAAGATTATTCTGCGGATGTGTGTATTTCATGTTTGCTTTCACATGTGCTAATATAATTGAACTATTTTTGGTTGTTTCAGTACTTATCTTATTGAGAATGTGTTGGAATGGTTTTCATTTGTTGTCCCAACCTTGTGGACTATTATGCATGATATTAGACAAATATTTCTTCATTTTTTTGTTGTAATGACCATCACATCCTCTGTGGACTATTTCGTTGGATGTTAGACAGATCCTTCTAGTTCATGTGTGTCTCTTCTTGGGTGGTACTACTACCTCTCACTTACAAGCTCACTTTACTCCCCTCTCTGTAGTAGAAGAACCTTGACACATTTACAACTAAACACTCACCATGCACACCTTCTTTCTTTTCGAAGACATAATTCCATCCCTCTCTCTCTCTAGTTGATAGTTAGAGCCAAGGCATATCTTTAAGATATATGGCAACTAAGCCGACATTACGGATGGGGATCCTACACCAAACGGTGTGATATCTAATTAGTACTTCACATGGGGGAGGCCCCTTGGTTGATGGATTTCGAGAGCCATCAACTGAAGGAACACATATAAACAATAGTTTAAAAACTAGCATTTAAGTTTATCTACACATTGTCCAATAAGCTAATTCATAACCTAATTCAAATATGAATGTATAGGGATGTATTTAGTGAATAAAAAGATGGATATATGATGAAAAACAATGTAAGACAACAAGTATTTACTAGAATATTTGCACAACAAGAACAAGGTGTACTATCTCAAGATATTGGGGGCCTCCATGGCTCAAGCAATCACATGAATTTAAAACCAGATCTTAAGATGTCAACAACATTTCATAACTTGATGAACTTAACTTTAAACTCACAGGTTGAAATCTTAGTCTTCAAATGAATAAAATATATCATGTGCTTTTGCAAGTCAAGTTACTTACCTTCTATAGGCAAAAATTTAACAAAATATGCATAAATATTGTTCTAGATTAACTACAACCTACTCTAAGAGTAGTATCTTATCCATTTGAGCTTTCTAAATCCTGGATCTTTTTGCTACGGATGTGTTATTAAATTAGGTATAATATATCACTTAAAAACCATGAAACATAAGCATATAAAATGAAGATAGAAGAGACATAATCACGCATGAGATCAAGACACAGAGAATTGATTACGGAGTTCATCCAATTTGGACTACATCTACGAGCCTTGCTCAATAGTGGGGAGGCCTTCATTCATTAAATGACATGGAAAGAGAAGAAGTACAAGTAGATTTTACATAAACACCCTTATACCTCCAATTTGGAAGATAAACGACAAATGGAGAGCCCATCTCTAGAAACAGACAACACCATTTACTTCCTGGCAAAAAATCATGTAGAATCTCCTATACGAACACCCAATGTGGATAATTGGGCTTTTTGCACCTTCTCAGAACCTTCTGATTTCTGAGGCAAGGTTCTGGCCACCTGCCAGGAACCTTGAATTTGAGCATTTTTATCAAATGGTGCTACGTTTTTGCTACGATAGTTCTTGTGTTGATTAGGCATCTCAAGGTAATTTCAACTCAAACAAATAGGTTATTTACCATATCGAGATGCCTATGAGAAAAACCATGTCTCTATTTTTATAGGTCTCACCTAAGAAAATGAGAACGAAGGACGATTTATGAAATCTAATAAAATTTGCAATTTCCTTTCACAATGCAATTAATTATAAGAACTTTTAAAACTTAAAAATTAAATGAAAATACCTTAGGAAAGCGTCAATAAAAGAAAAATATGAGAAAATATTGTCATAAAATACGGAAATAGGTATTTTTAAGTCTAAAGGAGTAAAAAATTATAGCAAAAATTATGTCATAAAAGAGCACTGATAGGTATGATAGGTATGATCGCATGGTAGTATTAAGGCCTCATCAAGGTTTTTGATAAAATAAATGTATCTAGCAATGATGTTGCTTCTTTTTCTCCTAATATGTGATCATTCCCAATGTGCACACCATTCATTGTATCCAGGTTGACCAAATTTAGGGTTTGTATAATTTCTTTGAAACATTTTGAGTCATTTTCCACGCACCAAATTTCCCCATGTTTCTAAGAAAGTGAGGTCATCATATTAAAGTCCCCTTTAATGATACACTAATTTTCACCAATAATTTCTTTCAGTCCTTATAAACAACGAAGAAAACTTATTCTATCCACCATTATTTGTGGGCCACAAACAATGGTAATTAAACCTAATTGATTTGATCCATAAGTCACCATGTGTCATTCCAAAGTTTCCTCAAGATGTGACGTTAATCAACACATGACACATGTCCATGAAAATTTCTCAAGTTGTGATGTTAATCAACACATGACACATGCCCTTAATTCCTACGTCTCCCTTGACAAGCTCACATGAATATTTTTTTTTTGTGCTTTATAAGATATACGACATAGATAACATATTCCTACCATATTTCTTAAAAGAAACTTAGTCAAAATGCACCCAATTTTTTCCTAATTTATTTTAAGGCGTGAATATAACCTAATAACCTATAAGAGGCCTTTATTAGCTTGTTTAAGGCCTTATAAATTGGATTTGTAGTCTTAAAAGTCCATAAAATGGTTAAGTGCAAGATAAGAAGGTCTATTTCCTTCATTTAAAGTTTGAAGGATAGCTATTGTGTTTTTAACAATAAGATGCTTAGAGTTGTCTTTTTCGGAATAATCACATCACTCTTTTTTGGGTCGACATTTCTAATAGATATTTTTGTCTGTTTTTAAGATATCCTTAATATAATTTGGTTATTATAGATACGGGTGTTTACCAAATTTAAAAGTTACATTTTGATAGTCTACTATGTTTAATTTTTTTTCTTGGAATAAGTTTTTTAATCTTTTCTTTAATGTCATATAAAGGAAATAAGTTGAGCTTCATAGACTTCTATGTTTAAATATATATTTTTCTTTTGAATAAGCTTGTTTATCATTTATTTCATGTCAACTACATATTTAAAATTAAAATTATTTAAAATAACAATTATATTTATGTATATCAATTTGAAGTTAATTATTGTTTTTTTATAAATAATTAATTTTTTATGAATTTTAAATTAAATATTAATATTTTTCACTTTTTATTTATAACTTGTTTTTAGTGCGATTTTTTGGACTTTTCGTAAGAGGAAAAAATTGAGGTGAAATCTTTGATTTTTTATTTAACTGATTTTTTTATTTGTATATATGGAGTTAGCATCCTGAAAAAAAACCCCCTAGGGCATCGATTGTTGTAGGGGCTACCATCAAGCTTTGATTTCATAAATACTGTCGAGTTTAGAGAAATTAGACCGGAAAAGCTTCTAAAAAATTTCAATAAAGAAACTGTTTATTATTATCAACTATTTTAATATATAATATATATAATATATATATATATATAATATATATATAAACTATATATCTTAATTTAATAACTAAAAAGAAATTAAAATACATCCACTATAAGATTAATCCAAAAAGTTTCGACGTTAACAAAAAGATGACATTATAAAGAGATTGGTGTAATTATGTCCCAAACAACATCAATATGAATAAATTTTTAAAAAATTATATTAAAAAGGAAACCAATAAAATTAGAGAATGACCAATTGAATACTTTTATACTTTATTTTTTAAATCACTTCACATATACATATTTAAGTGTATACAATTTTAATGACTTGAATACAAAAACACTCTATCCAGCATCAAGAGGGATCAAATTTAGAGTTAATATAGATATAAGTTGGTACCTTTGCATTCCATAATGGATTTCCTCAAGCCTTTGAATAAGCTTCATCATAACAAACAAAATGGGCAATGCAATACCGTGGGTTTGTAAATGTTATGAAACCAGCTCAAGAAAAGATAGAAAAGATAGATCAACGACTTAGAATTCAGCCTCTTCGAGGGGGCAACCTCCTTTACATTACATAAATGAACAATTCTTGGATGATTCAAATGACAAAAC
>APFE031535110.1:21139-59648 GCA_000404065.3 Pinus taeda | reverse complement strand
GACCTGGGGGGGGCGGGGGGGGCGATTGGGTAGTGATAGGAGGCACCCTTGTTGAGGGTAGTGGAAGCTAAGAAAGTGTGTTTATCCCTTCCAATTGGGTTTTAATAAAATCGTGGTTTTAAGGATCAATGGTATCTATAACAATGCTTAGGCAACGAGGGCGAGCTTGATGTGGGCTAGGGCCTTGAGGCCAACCAACAGGGTGTTGTGGTTATGCAAAAGATGCAGGCATGGATGAGGGTGTAGAGGTGGCATTTGAAGGAGAAATTGCTCAAGGCACGGCCCCTCCATGTAGACGAGTTGACCTGCAACCCTCCATGGATTCTTTGGAACTCTAGATGTGCCATATATTCACTGCCATTTTGGAAGATTTGGGATAGCAACGACATGAGGACCATAGTGAAGTAATCTCATTTATGAATGATCCACAACAGAATCAGTGGGACATCCTCGACTGCTTGGCTTCACTTAGAAGGAGTGAGAGGTACACAAATGATCATTTGGACCAAGTTGAGGGTCAACTAGCTCACCTAGAGTTTCATGTACACGGGGATCCTTGACCTCCGAATGTACCAAGTGAAGGCCATGCACTAACACTTCCACAGGTTCCTTGATGGCAGTTGGTTGTATTTGCATTCTCCATGTGTTCTGGGCTCTATGGCCATTTTGTTTCTGGCTATTTTGTAATTTTTGGCAGTTCGCTCTTAGTTTTTGCATTGCTCTCTTGGCCGACAAATATGCTAGGAGTGAGGCCATGAGAGCAGGGATTTTAATGTCTATCTAATAAATTTTTTTACAAATCAATAGAAGATTTTGTTCAACAAAAACAGTTTAAAATAATGGTTCACATTCATACTCATCATATTTTAGATTTTTTCATTGAGAGGTGCATTGTACAATATGGGGTGATGTTTTATTCCATCTATGCTCAACGTGGAGTTGACATGTGTCCCTATTAAAATTAAATTATATATATATAATATAAAAATCCATGTCGTCTATAAAAAAAAAAATGAATATTAGTTTAATTAAAATCATTATAAAACATCAATAATTTGAACCTCTTAAAATAAAATTAAAATATTATCTAAATAGAAAAGCAAAGTTAGTTATAATAGAAAACAAAAATGAATATTCATGTTTAGTTCGTTTAATTTTTTCAAAGAAACATATAGTAATTTATATTAGAAGGAAAATATGGGTTTTGGGCCAGAACCCTTACATAATTCTCTATGTTCCAAAATTCTATTACATTCAACGGTCCAAAATATAGAAAATTGGTTCCTATGACAATTTTTACTAGTTATTCTAAATAAGTGTTTGCTATATTCTTGGCAAAACGCTCCTAATAGCAATATATATCTACATAACATCAAAGGGTTTTAGAAAATATTAGTTTATCTGTCAGAGGAAGGTCATGGTTCATTGATTTCTCCATGTAGTTTGAGTCCCATTGTTATCCCACTGTTGCCGCTTCTCGAGTACTTTTGACTTTTTTCTTCACAAGTTCGTCACTGGTCCTAGCCACTTCCACAACGAACTTGCTGATTTAATCCCTCTCAACGCTTAGTAGATTAGCTTCCACAATGAATTGGAGAAAATTTTTCTTTTCACAATTATTATCAAGAAAATCATGGTAGCACTAATACCATTAATGATGGTGTCATTTTTAATTAGGGATATAATAGAAAATTTGCAAAATATTGTGAGAAGTATAACATTTCTTAGTTTTGACCTCACAAGTTATGTTTTTTCCTTTATCCAATAACCAAATTATCACCCATCAAGGCCATGCAAAACAAACCATCATGAAATTTTTGGATAATGGTTATAATAATGATTTGGAAAAATATCATGGAAATTTCATGGTTATAATAATGATTTGGAAAAATATCATGGAAATTACACCCCTTCAAAGTTGAGACTTCAAATTCCTCATGGCAAATTATTGCAATGTAATTGTCTTTTTGTTTATGAGACACATTATAACCACTTTAATATTATTAAAACACACTTTTTACCATTTCCAAATTGAGATTATGATAGTGATTCTGAGAAGTGTCACAAAAGTTACAACTTACAACCATTTCAAGCTTAAGGCCTCGAAACCATAACTTAACCAAAGAATGACTTTGTTGAAAAAAATTAGGGAGGAAGGAATAGAACTGATGTGAAAACTTGAGCAGAAGGAAATCAAATAATGGGATTTTTTTTGTTTTACTTGTTATTGAAGAGGTGCACAAACGAGAAATGTGAGCACGGTATAATTTAATAAAAGCTGGTGAAGAATGGGTATATGGTTGTTTTTCACTTATGTAAGGATACATGTTTTTAGCTTCTATTTAACGAGCATACTCTTATATATAAAGTGAATATCATTGTTAGAAGTGATGTTATGACTACCAAGTTTTAGTTGATTTACTCTAGATGACTTTAATATTTGATTGGAAGTATATTTGGATCCATATGACCTTAGTGACCATCATGAGAAAAGCACTCAATTATTTGTTGGTTCTATGTTATCAATAGGGAGCTAACATGTGCAATAATACATGGAACCCAAGCTTAGACTACAATTACAACATTAGTACTTGGGACCTAGGCATATGGACACATTTAATTTTAATTTTAATTTGTATCCATGGTGAATTGATAACTTGTTAAAGTAATGTGGACAAGGCCCAAGGTCAGGCCTTATGACTGTCACCATAAGACATATGGACACATTTATTAAACAGATTCATTATTAATGTGGGGGGTAGTGCCCATTATGGATGTACTTCATAGGTACAAACATTGACAACAATGATTTCCAGAGAGGATGGAATGGTGGTGTCCTCCAAAGTGATGTAATAAAGGTCCAAGGGCACATTAAAACTAGTGATAAGATACATATGTTAATTATTATTAAATACGGCCCACTAGATCGTTATCATTTAATAAATGTAATATGGCCCGATCATTAATGTATAGGCAAATAATGGTTAGGGTTGGGTTAAGGTTTACAAGGTAGCTATAAATAAGGATGGGGTCTTCCATATAAGATGTCAATGATTGTCATTGTATTAGAGTCTAATTTATAAACGAAACAACTTTTTTCTTCTAAATCTAATAATATAATTTTAAGTAAGATTGTGAGTTTGTGTTGTTTAAAATACATTTTGGAATGCAAAAATGGATTCAACACTGTGAAAAATCATTGGGACACTCGCATTCTATAGATTAACCAATTTAAACTTGAGTTTTTTTTATTTTTTTGCTTAATTTTTTGATTAAAATCAACGAAAAAATGTCCTGAAACAAGGTTTATTTCATCTATAAGTTGGATATTATATTTATATATATATATATATATATATATATATATATAGTCGAAACTTATAGAGAAATAGTCCTTTTTCAACCGAAATCCACAGCCAATACAATTTCAAGATCTGTTGTTGTTAAAATACGATTTTTTAAACGCATAAATGGATTCACCCTCGAAAACCCTGGAGCACTCTACATTATGTAGATTAAACAATTTAAACTCAGTTTTTTTAAATCTCTGTCAAATATTTTGATTAAAATTACCAACAAAATGGTCGTGAAAAAAGGTCATTTCCTCTATAAATTAGATATAGTATTATATATTATATATATATATATTATATATATATATATATATTATATAATATATATATATACTTGGAAGTACGAGAAATCTGGAGTACTTTTCTCACATTTTGTGGATGGTAAACTAGGTAACTGGGTAAACCTTTGACCTTGATTACAGAGCGTCACCTTAAGGAAATCAAAGAGAGTGGAATTTGTGATCAACAATAACTAGCAACAATATCTGAGAATTTCAAGTCTGTACCACACGACTTGAACTAACCTTTGAGGATATATATATATAAAATTTGCTAAGCTATGTAAATCTTGAAATAATTGGCACAAATAACCTATGAGTTGAATATAACATAACACCTTGTCACTGTCTACTTTATGTTCCATAAAATATTTTAAATTTTTATTACTATAAAAATATATTTTCATTAATAAATATTTATTAAAAACTAAAAAAATATAAATAATATTTCAACTAAATAAATATTACATTAAAACTAAAAATAAAAATAATATTTTTATTATTTAATAAAAATATATCAACAAATATTATAATCCCTTTTTTCCCCTAAATTAATTATTTTTAAACCGATGCTCACTTTGTCATTTGTTAATACGTAAAAATTAAATCCATACTCTTTTTTTTCGTAATATTAATATTAATATGTATACATAAAAATAATTAGTTAAGAAAAATAAATAATGAAAATACAATTCATAGCTTATTTATTAATATGTGTAAATATTAATTAGTTGTTATAATTTAATAGTTATGTGTGAAAAGGTGTTTTACAATTTTAGTAAGGTGAAATGTTGGAGTTGTCCTGAATGAGTGTAAATATTTAAATGTTTGTCACAATATAAAGTATGAATGTAGTGGTTGTAAATGAATGTAAACATTCAAGTATCCACTCAATATAAGAAAGACTTTGTAATATGCATAAAATAAAGTATTAGCTAAAAAAATTAATAATAATAAACTATTATTTAATAAAATAACAAAAATAAAATATAAATATGTAATTTTGTTTTTATAACAAAATTACAAACTAATATTCCAAAAAAATCATAATGTACATATAACATTAAAATATTCTATAAATAATATAATACATAAAGAAATGATTCATATTATTCATATTTCAAACATATAATTAATAAACATATAAAAACTTAATAAATTTAATTAATAAATGTATAATTAAAAATAAAAATCTTTCTAAATATAGAAATATGAAATGCTTAAATATGTCTAGATGGCATAGTCTAACTAATAGATGAACTGGTCATTTTCAAGGCATTTTTCTGATTAATTTTAACCAAAATCCAATAGAGATTTTTATAAAATTAAATTTAAGTTGTTTGATCTATAGAATTCAACGTTCCGATGCTTTTTCAAGGTGTTGAATCCATTTATACATTCAAAAAAGTATTTTAAACAACAAAAAATCACAATCTTTATTGAATTGTATAGCTGGATTCCAATGAAAATGGCCATTTTGTCTAGAAGTTAGACTATGCCTATATAGATTAGTTATAAATTAAGATTTACTTAACCATATAAATTAAAATAACGATTCACCCTGATGGGGGCACATGAATCAAGATTAAATAGCATGGCAGTGAGTTGTTATGACCCTCCCATGTGACAAAGGGATGACACATCAGAGACGCCAGAGATAGTTGTTGGTGGATGCTCCAAAGTTTTGAGATGACTGGTATGTGGTACATAAGTCGGGCGGTGGTTTGGCTTTGACGTTGGCGGTTTCAGGTTATGGGTGAGTGTGAAGGTGGTGATAACATCATTAAGAATGCATAGGTTGTCAACCTTTGCATGCTCTTTAGTCTGACAAGCTTTGTGTATTCAGTTTCGTTTGGTCGACGTGGTTTGCAGAGAAGCTCCACTGGTAAACCAATTCGCAAGGTTTGGAATATTGGAGTGGGGGTTCATTGGAGTTTGCATCGTGACTAGTTTTTTCTGGTGTGGGAGAGCATTTCGTTGGTCTGGCTAGTGGATAGACATCAATAGGGAGACTTGGGAACTACTGGCACCCTCCTAGTGAGTCCTTTTTCTTTGGTCTTTGAGTTTCAGTGTTTTTCTCCTGCAAGATATTTGGTTGTGGGTGGGTTCTGTTTCACTTCTTTTCCCTCTCTCATGGAAGCAATGGAATGGTTTAGAACTTGTTTACAGGATAGTGGTGTTTATGGTGTGCTTTTGAACCCTAGGTACTATGGGGCGGGGGTTTGGAGTTTGGAATGTATGGGTAGTTTTTCTATTTTGGGGGCTTGTCTTCCTCAACCAATCGGGGAAGTGTAGTCTTAATAGGTTTATGGTCTTGCATACGTGAGGTGTTGGAGACCTAGGGGGTCGACTAGGTAGTGACAAGAGGCACCCTTGTTGAGGGTTTTGGAAGCTAGGAAATTATGTTTGTCCCTTGCAATTGGGTTTCAATAAAATCGTGGTTTTAGGGTTAGTGGTATCTATAACAATTCTTAGGCAATGAGGGTGGGCTCAACGTGGGTTGGGGCCTCGAGGCTAGCCACTGGGCTGTGGTGGTCAGATGGAAGATATAGACATGGATGAGGGTGTAGAAATTTTACCTGTAGAACAAACCAATATATGCAATGTCCTAAAGCATAATACTTGTTTTACTTCTACAAAACATTAAGCGGAAGCATAATTGAATTCATGAGCAACACCAAGTAGAAACATGCATAACTGATCAAGAGAAATAATCACACATAACACAAGACATATCCAAGGGAAAGCACCAGCATAAAACCCCAACCATGTATTATCAATCAAGTGGAAATCCTCTTCACAATACAAAAAGAATTAGCTCTCAAACTATCTTGCTCTCTCTATACTTTGATGATCTTAAATCAGAAGATGAAAATCATGGACTGCCTAGGCCTCAATATATAGGCCACAAGTCCTCCAATCTCCTATAATAGATCCCTCTGCATGCAAGGAATACTTACTAGAAATATCCAAGCATCTGATAATACACTATCCCACATCTGATCTCAACTGGGTCTCTGACAAAACTGACATGCAACAGTTATCCATGAGTGAATCCTCAATTATCTAAAATAATAGTTGTCACATGCATGCAAGCATTAAACAAACTATATTTAATTATTGAACAACTTGTTAAAAATGAATCGTTAACTGGAGCTTGACTAGTTAGAACTAAGTCAACTGGATTCTCTCATTAAAGACTCATACTTATTCCCTCAACATTAGTGGAGGAATTAAGGAATAATTCCTAATCAGCTCGGACAACCTCATGTGCATGCTCACAAAGACTCAATTCGAAATTTCCCCTTAACTAATTAAATCAACTAAATTAATTAATTAAGAGTTCCAACTACTGTTAAGACCAAAAATTGATTTTACTTTCTATAGATACGACTAGGGACTGCTAATAATAGGAAGGACCCAGAAATGCTATTTTTAGAACTTTCTATTTTTAGCAGTTTCACCTCTCACCCAATGTGGCCAATGACCTCGGTGGCCAAACTGCTATTTTTAGACATTCTATTTTTATCACATTCTAAATTTAACATTTCTTGTTGCACATTTTTCAACAGAGGGTGCAGAGGTGGCGTTTGAGGGCAAAATCGCTCAAGACAGGGTCCCTGACCTTGGACGAGTTGACTTGCAACTCTCCAAGGATTATTTGGACCTCTAGATGTGCCATATATTCATCTCCCTTTTGGAATATTTGGGACAAAAATGACATGAGGACCACAAAGAAGTAATCTCATGTATGAATGATCTGCAATAGAATCAGTGGGATATCCTCGACCGCTTGGATTCACTTAGAAGGAGTGAAAGGCGCACAAATGATTGTTTGGACCAGATTGAGGGTCGACTAGCTCACGTAGAGTTTCATGTACATGGGGATCCTAGACCTTCGAATGCACCGGGTGAAGGCCATGCACCAATACTTCCCCATGTTCCTTGATGGCAGTCAGTTGTATTTGCATTCTCCATGTGTTCTAGGCTCTGCGACCATTTTGTATCTCACTATTTTGTAAATTTTGGTAGTTCGCTCTTCGTTTTTGCATTGCTCTCTTGGCCAACAAATTTGCTAGGAGTGAGGCCAAGAGAGCGGGGATTTTAATGTCTATTTACTGGAATTTTTTGATGAATTAATAGAATATTTTGACTGACAAAAACAAATTAAAATAATGGTTCATATTCATAGTCATCGTATTTTAGAATTTTTGCACTGAGAGGCGCATTGTACAATATGGGGTGATGTTTTATTACATCTATGCTCAACGTGGAGTTGACATGTGTCCCTATTAAAATAAAATTAAAATATTCTCTATATAAAATTCATGTTGGCTATAATAAAAACAAAAGCCCCTCTTGTAAACGGAAGGGCCATTGAATTTTTCAAAGCCTTAAGAGGTCTTAGGCAGGGATGCCCTCTTTCTCCTCTGCTTTTTGTCATCCAAGCCTCTGTCTTCAGCTTTTTGTTAGAAAAAAAGATGCAAGATCAAAAAACCAATGGCCTAAGTATAGCTAGAGGGGTCAAAAGCATAAACCATGCCTTATTTGTGGATGACACCCTGCTGTTAGGCAGCGCCACCCTCTCCTCTGCCCTTAAGTGTAAAGCTGCCCTGGATGTCTTCAGAAAGGCCACAGGCGGTGCTCTTAACATGAACAAATGTCACATATACAGCTGGAATACCTCGCCCAGGATTCTATCTGCCATCTCTAGCTGTCTGGGTTTTGCAGTCTCAACCTCCTGGACCTCATTTAAATATTTGGGCCTACCTGTTTTTCATAAGAGACTTTCAATCAAAGACTGGCAACCTCAGCTTGAAAAATTCAAGTCCAGGATCCAATCCTGGGGCTATCGATGGCTCAACGATGCTGGCAAGTCAGTCCTTATAAAACCTATGCTCTCCAGCCTCCCATTATTCCAATTTGCAGGACTTCTCGCTCTGATAACGATACTAAATAAAATTGAAGACTTTATACGCAGGTCTTTCTAGAAGGGAGGAAAGCGGAATGAAAAGAAAATTCCACTCATCAACTGGGAAACTATTACCAAGCCACTGTGGGAAGGTGGATTGAATTTCAAAAAGATATGCCAGCAGAATGTGGCTATGGCAACAAAGACTGTTAGGAGAATAATTGCACCCAAACCTAGATGGGCCCAGCTGGCTCTATGGAAAAAATATTTCAGAGGATCGCGGTTAAGGTGTCTAGAAAATGAGATCCAATTGCAGAACTCGCCATTCCTCAAGTTGTACGCAAAAGCAGGGCAGTTAATCAAAGTGCATTCATTTTGGATCCCTGGGAACGACATAAAGATTAGTATTTGGTCTGATAAAATAATGAACACGGATTCTATTGAAAACAAAACCTCCATCAGAGATTTGCAAACCTGGATGGACAGAGATGGGATGCGCACTCTCTGGGATATATCTCTCTGGCGAGACTCGAACTGGACAGGTTGGAAAAGCGTTGAAGTCCCAGATCACCTGCGCAGCGAATGAACCATGCTATTAGAGCACCTCCACGGCCTGGCTCCCACGCATTTGTGGAAAAAGGATCGGATAGGATGGGGTTCGATAGACAGAGGATACACGGTTGCCATGGGTTACACGAAAATTAATGAAAGACCCCACGCTGCCCCTGATCCAGCGCCCTGGCAAGGAGTTTGGCGTAGTCCCATCATGGCCAAAGATTGATTTTTTTGCCTGGCAACTCTGCCACGGAAGAATCCTAACGTAGGATAATCTGCAAAGGAAAGGATTTCACGGGCCATCCATATGCTCGTTGCGCAATGATAACTCTGAAATAGTTACTCACTTAATATTTGAATGCAAGTTCTCCAAGCAACTCTGGCTCTCCTTCACTCAGAATCTGAACTCCAACTTCCTGATGCCTTGTTCCACTGTGGAGTTGTTCTCCAATTGGGTAGCCAGATGCCCAAGTTTGCCTCCTAAAAACCAGGTAATTAAAGTAGCATGGGCCACTCTTCCAAAGATTATTTGATGGCAGATTTGGCTAGAACGAAATAGAATAATTTTCATAAGCACAAAGCAGCACAACAAGGCTTTAGAAATCAAAATTAAATGCCAAATCAAGGAATGCCTAGTTGATATTAAAGACGATACCAACCTCAGCCAACAAGATATTAATTGGGGTTCCATACTTGACTTGCAATTCCATCCAGCAAACAGAATCACTCTCCCTAACAAAAACTGGCAAATTAGAAAATCTGATGATGACTTTCAAGATTGGCTCAAGTCGCTCTCAAGGCATTCTCTTTTCTTTGATGGGGCAGCAAAGGGAAACCCGGGCAAAGCGGGTGCAGGAGGTGTCATCATGAATCCATATGGGGAAAAAATCCATTCCTTCGCGTGGGGGCTTGGACATACAACCAGTATTCAAGCTGAGGCCCTGGCTCTCTATCAAGGCCTCAAGTTCCTCAAAGACATAAACATTGAAGAAGCTAATGTAATTGGTGACTCCCAAATTATTATAAATGCTATGATATCTAACTCCCCAGTGCTGGACCTCAAGCTAGCAAGACTGATATCTAGAATCAAGGGTCTGGGAAAAGGCTTCCAGATGATAAACTACTTCCATGTGCTGAGAATCCTCAATAAAGAGGTGGACAAAGAGGCCAATAAAGCTGCTCTCCTTCCAACAGGGATCAAGCAGAAAGACAAAGAAGAATCATGGGATCCCATCCCTTAATTTGAATGTTGCCATGTTTTACTGTTTACTTTTAAAGCAATTTGTTTGCATCTCCAAGTGGCGGAATATTTCAGAAATAAAAAATATAGACGCTATATCAAGGAAGAAGTCTACAAGTTTTAGAGGCATGCTCACTCAAAGAAGTGAATCGCACCAAGACGCAGAAGTCCTCTATGTAATCAGTTTTTTGGCATTTAGCCCAAGAGGAATATAATCACCCCATACCCGTTTCTGTCAAAAGATAAAAATAAAAACAAAAAATGAATATTAATTTAATTAAAAGCATTATAAACCATCAATAATTCCAACCTCTTAAAATAAAATTAAATATTCTCTAAATAGAAAAGCAAAGTCAGTTATAATAGAAGACAAAAATGAATATTCATGTTTAGTTCGTTTAATTTTTTTTCAAAGAAACAAATAGTAATATATATTAGAAGGAAAATATGGATTTTGGGCCAGAACCCTTACATAATTCTTCTTGTGCCCAAATTGTACTACATTCAACGGTCCAAAATATAGAAAATATGTTCTTATGATAATTTTTATTAATTATTATGAATAAGTGGTTGTTATATTCTTGGCAAAAAACTCCTAATAGCAATATATATCTACATAACATCAAAGGGTTTCAAAAAATATTAGTTTATTTGTCAGAGGAAGGTCATGGTTCATCGATTTCCCTATGTAGTTTGAGTCCCATTGTTCCTGCCTCTCAAGCGCTTTTGTCTTTTTTCTTCACAAGTTTGTCACTGGTCTCAACCACTTCCACAACGAACTTGTTGACTTAACCCCTCTCGATGCTTGGTAGATCCGCTTCCATAGTGAACTTGGAGAAGTTTTTTCTTTTCACAATTATTATCAAGCTAATCATGGTAGCACTAGTACCATTAGTGATGATGTCATTTTTAAATTATGGATAGAATAAAATTTTTGCAAAGTATTGTGATAAGTATAACATTTCTTAGATTCAACCTCACAAGTTATTTTTTTCCTTTGTCCAAGAACCAAATTATCACTCCATCAAAGGCCATGAAAAACAAACAATCATGCAATATTTAGATAACGGTTATAATAATGATTTGGAGAAGTATCATGGAAGTTACACCCCTTTAAAGTTGAGACTTCAAATTCCTCAGGGTAAATTATTGCAATGTAATTTTCTTTTTGTTTATGAGACACATTATAACCAATTTAATACTATTAAAAAACACTTTTTACCATTTCCAAATTGAGATTATGATAGTGATTTTGAGGAGTGCCATGAAAGTTACAACTTACAACCATTTCAAGCCTAAGGCCTTGAAACCATAACTTAACCAAAGAATGACATTGTTGAAAAAAAAATAGGGAGGAAGGAATAGAAGTGATGGGAAAACTTGAGGAGGAAGGAAATCAAATAATTGGATTTTTTTGTTTTACTTGTTATTGAATAGGTGCACAAAAGATAAATGTGGGCATGGTATAATTTAAAAGAAGCTTGTGAAGAATGAGTATATGGTTGTTTTTTACTTATGTAAGGATACACGTTTTTAGCTTCTATTTAATGAGCATACTCCTATATACAAAGTGAACATCATTATCAGAAGTGATGTTATGACTACCAAGTTTTAGTTTGAATATTTTCTAGTGGTAGTGTTCCCTCCAAATCCACAACCAACCTATTATAGATATACTGATGATTTTACTCTAGATGATTTTAATATTTGACTGGAAGTATATTTGGATCGATGTGACCTTAGTGACCATCATGAATAAAGCACTCAAATTTTTGTTGGTTCTATGTCGTAAATAGGGAGCTAGCATGTGCAATAATATATGGAACCAAGCTTAGACTACAATTACAACATTGAAAGACAACATTAGTACTTGTGACCTAAGCATATGGACACATTTAATTTTAATTTTAATTTTTATCCATGGTGAATTAATAACTTGTTGGAGTAATGTGGACAAGGCCCAAGATCAAGCCTTCTGACTACCATTATAAGACATATGGACACATTTATTAAACAAATTCGTTATTAATGTGGGGGGTCGTTCATATTCATTATATCCTAGCTTATGGTCATACTTCATAGGTACAAACGTTGACAGCAATGATTTCGAGAGGGGATGGAATGGTGGTGTCCTACCAAGTGATGTAATAAAGGTCCAAGGGCCCATTAAAATTTGTGATAAGATACATATGTTAAATATTATTAAATAAGGCCCACTAGATCGTTATCATTTAATAAATGTAATATGGCCCAATCTTTAATGTATAGGCCAATCGTGGTTAGGGTTGGGGTTAGTTTTTGCAAGGTAGCTAGGGGCCCTCCTTATAAGATGTCAAGAATTACCATTGTATTAGAGCTTGGATCATTTTGAGGTTGCCCCTCAAGGGGAACATGAAGAGGTGTTTTGCCTTTTATAAAATGATTATCATATAGCGTTACCCTACATTAAGTGTTTTGGATTTAGTTAAGCATTGGTTGGCATATTCTTAAATATATTATTTGTTATTCATATTTAGTATTGAGGATTATAATATATAAAAAGTGGTTGAAAGGAGTGCAACATCTATTAATCCCAAACCTATGTTGTCATGCAATTGTTTTGTAGCAACAAGAGCACTTTCCACCATCTTTACAATTTGTTTTCATCATGCAATTCTCAATAAAATCTAAACTTGAATAATTATAATTTTGAGTTAATTATAGAGAGGGGAATTGGAAGGAGGTAGAAGGGTATGGAAAATAATTTTAGAATAATAATATCAATTAATATATAGAGAGAATAATTGGTTTTTCATTCATCATTAAAAACATACAATTAGGAAAGTGAATTGTGATGTAAATCAATTGGCAATGGGGTGCACTATTAAGACACTCCTTATGACATCAAATATGGTTCATACCTACGACTAGCCTTATGTGCCATGTGAGGGGACGTGTTGGATTAATTGGCATTGGGGTGCAATACTAAGGCACTCCTTGTGATGTTATTGGTTCAAATATTTGACTAGCCTTGTGTGTCATGTGAGGAGCTGTGTTGTTACTCTAACAATTCCTAGTTGTTGATTCTACTAGTTCACAACAAAAAAGCATTATTAATCTAGTTTGTTTTATCATTGCAGTTTGGATAATCATTTTATAAAATTATTTCTCTCCCTCTCTCTCTCTCTCTCACACACACACTCAATTTCACTTAAAAACATAATAACACTAAACATAAGACTCAAAGTTATTATAAATATTTGCTTAGTATCAATTCAAACATATCATATGCATAAATTGATTTTGAATAGACATGATAATAATTTTATCTCAATCACCTTAGCTACATTTACTTGACATAATAATAATAATAATATATGAAATTTGGGTTGGTAGGCTAAGAATGGGGCAAGAATAAGCCTGTGGAAGGTTAAATTTATTTTGGGTATTTTAACCACCAATTCCAATGAGTTCCAATCCCTTATAGATTTGATGCATGAAAATGGGATAGTGAGATTGAAGGTCATATCCAAATGGGACAATTTGGGTATGTGGTAGGGATGGGAGTGTTACAGTCTCCACCAACATCTTCAGTCTAAGTGGAAATTAATGATTCCTCTGCTAAAAAATCTAGCTCCCATTGGAGAAGGGTGCAAGGATAACAAAATCTAGAGACCTAGTAAATCAACACAATACACAATTAAATAAGGTTACAAAATTCTTCTAAGAAAAATCCCCTTGCCCACTCATTTGAAGGTATGGAAGGTAATATGGAATAAGGACACCATCCCAAAGGTTAATGCATTTTGCCGGACTTTGGTTCATGGGAAAATTCTTACAACTCACAACTTAAAGTGAAAAAACATCCAAGGACCCTCAAGATGTGCTTTATGTAAGGGTGAAGGGGAAACAATTATCCATATTTTTCATTAATGTCCCTTCTCTCTGGCTATTTGGTGACAAGTCCTTGAAAAAATTCATTATATTCCCTCCATCCCTCAAATTGGTAGGACATGTTCGAATATTGGCCCTCCACTTATCTCCATGATAAGATTCAGTCCCCTATCACTAAGTGAGCATGGAGATCATTGCCCAAACTTCTCTATTAGACAATTTGGTTCAAAAGGAATAGAGAATTTTTTAAAGGTGAAAATCCCTTAGTCATCTGATTTGCCAGTAAGGTAATTATTTTGCTCTGTGAGTCCCTCTCGTCCAGAAGTCTCAAGAGCCTGAACATTGATGGCTTATCAGTGCTTGATAAGAGTTGGTTAAATATTTCTTCCCCTCCAAATCATGTTAGAATATTTAGAGGTCATCCAAATGTAAGAAAAATTCAATGTTTAAGAATGAACAAGGAAGAGATCTTGGCCTAAAAAAGAAATCATACTTCAGCAGTGTTATTCTTTGATGGAGAAGCAAAAGGGAATCCATAGTAGGCATGAGTGAGAGGGGTGATATATTTCCCCGAGGAACAAAAAGAAATCAGATTTGCATGGGGATTAGGCACAACCACAAATAACAAGGCATAATTACTAACACCATGGAAAGGGATGGACATTGCTATAAACCATGGCTTTAGGAAGCTCAACATTATCAGAGATTCCATGCTAGTTATCATAAATATTTCAAAACTTCAATCATCCTCTAACCCCAAGTGCCCCTCAGTGGTGAAAAGGATAATTTTACAATTAAAAAAATTAGAAGAAGTCCCCCTTTATCATGTCTTGACATTCAAATGGCAAGGTTGGTTGTATGGCAAATCAAGGAGCGAAGATGAGGGATGGAGTGCTCGAATTAAATGGAAATGACAAGGGTTATGTTCCCCTGCCATAATTGGATGATCTCATCCTTGGTGCATCGAGCTAACATTGATGGCACTATCAGGAATTTTCATCTTAGGTTAATAACTCATTTCAAGCAGGATAGATGGGGAGTGTGGTATATCAAGAGTCCATTTGGAGGAATTAATTTGGTACGTGATACTTTGAGGAGATCAACTATGTCTCCCAAGTGTGACGAGGACAGGTTGATAAACAATTAGATGTCTCTCATCTTTGGGTCGACGACATCCCAAGTGCTTGTATTAATGGAGCAAAGTTGCATACAATCTCCCCCTCGCCCCTCTGCAAATTGCTTGCAAGCAAATTTAATTTGGTATCTTGAGAAGGACGAGACCATGATCGACATGAAGAATAGTGAGGATATGGAGCTAATGGAGGGAGACGAAGACAATCGAGGGAGTTCGAGTGAAGAAGGTCTATTTAAATAGTCTCTGCCAAGTCTTTGAGCATTAGTTCTCCTTCTCTCTGGGCATAATTTTGACGCTTGTCTATCATTAAAACATTTGGATATGGCGTTGTTAGGTTACAGATCTTCAGAATCTAAAATGGAGCATTGGAAGAAGGCAAAGAAATTCCTGTTTAAGTTGCTTGTGGGCAGATTAGATCTTCTAATGTGTCGAGTTGAGGTTTTGGAGGGTGATAAAGTGTCCAACACAACTTTGATAGAGGTCCGACTTGAAAGTTTAGAAGCGAGGGTGGATAAAAAAATTATTTAGAGCTTGTTAGTGGTAGTTTATTTATTGAATTCCACGAACTTTTGGTTGGCATTTCAAGCTTTGAACCCAGTGAACAACATGAGAACTCTAGAGGAGGTGCAAATGGTGCAGGGACGAGCAAAGGGAAAGGGGTCTCCAACAAGGAAGCCAATCCTTTTAAAACCACTTAATCATGACTCTTTATGTACTACAAATCCATTTTGTTAGTGGGACAATTTTGGAAGGTTTACGGGAAATTTCAATATAGAATTATGATCCATAAGACTTGTAGAGGAAAAAAGGCTCTACTTTGGTTATACTGGAATGTGGAAGTAACAAAGCTCACTAAACAAATTTTGTCTAATATAATGTAAATAGTTTTGGCCATATAATCTAAAATATATAATAGAAAAGTACCAATAAAAAACATATTAATATATGCAATCTACTAAATAAACCTAAACGATAATTTAATAAATTAAAATGATTAAATTAGCAACATTTTTAAATAATAATTAAAAATTAAAGTTAATAACACTTTAAAAACTCATTCAATTATATGTTAAGCATCTTTAAATCTAAATTCACTCAAGTTACTTTTAAATTTAAATTAGCATTTTTAATATTCATATAACTCATGATAACTACTTCAAAATAAAGTAAATGTTCAACCAAAGGATAATGAATTTTCAATTAATTGTATTCGGAAAGAAACGGTGATATCATGTCAATGTCATGAAAAGAATGGATGAGGGGCAATTATAATTAAAGGTTTTCAAAACGAAGCGAAGGGTAGGGCAACAAATATATGCATGGTAATCATGAAGACTACATCGTCTTTAATAAAGAAAACTTACAAAAGAAACCAGCAGCAAATGATGACAATATTATTATTAATTTTGGTAAAAGACGGAATGGAATGGAGTGGACTGAAATAAACATAAAAATAAAATAAAACGTGGAAAGGAAAAAATTAACTGAATTACTATTATTATTTTAAATTTATTTTTATATTTAAAAAGTTATTAATAATTAATAATTTTTTTGATGAAGTGTTTTTCACTTCAATTTTTAAGTAGTGTAATTTTTTTTTATTAGGGGAATACTAGTATTTAGAATTTACAATAATTTTTGCCCTAATATGATAACCCACAAATAATAATGAGTAAGGTTAGTTAGGGTTAAATAAAAATAAGAGAGTATGAGTTTTAATTATTAAGTTACTTTATTAGTTAAAAGTGATTAGTTTTTTTTTTTTTAATTAAAGAAATATACAAGGTTCAATTTCATTATTATTATTATTTTTTTTATCTTACTAAGTTTTAAGAACTATACAAGGTTCAATTTCATTATGCACCTTGTAAGAGTTAGTTTTTATTTTTTAGATTTATTTTTAGGATGATATAATAAAAGTATATTTTTAATAATTTTCTTTCTTAAACAATAGAAAATGTAAATATTTTATTTTTTTGGGTTTGAATTCATTATAGCTAATGTTAATGCAGTTATGCAAAAGTACAACTATAAAAGAGTTGTAGCTAATACTAACAATTTTATATGAAAGTAAAACTTCAAAAGTTTTCGGGCTTATGCTTTAACAACTCTCTAATATTACATAACATAGTTGAAACAAACCATGAAATAAACATTCGTGTGTTCCCTAGGTGTAACTTGTCTAACAAAAAGTCATAGTACCTTGATGACTTAAAAACCATTTCATTTAATGAAAAACATGAAGATTTTTTACCTCATCCTAATGGACATATGAGCAAGGAGATCATTGCTTCTTGTTATCCATTGGTTGAACTAATGAATGATTTTCTTTTCCTTAACTTCAACTTGGTTAGAATTAATTGAAGCTTTGTCATTTAAGGTTGTCGAGATGGAATCCTTATGAAGATTAAACACCAAGCTTCTCAACATGTTGCATTTAGCCTGCAAAATGTGCATCCATTGTTTTTGTTGAACCAAAATCATTATGGATGCATGTTGATAGACACAAAGAAGTTTGTTTTCATGTCTCTTGGTAGCAATTGAAAATAGTGAGGTCTTGTTGGACCAGATGCACTCTTCATGCCTTCCGAGAGCCCTCTTATATTCCAATATTTCCGTATTCTCAATGAATACACACACGGTAGCAAACCAAACAACCAATTAAACTAATCTAAGAAGACCAAGATCATACTAGAATAAAGTCCTCAGACTAGATAGAGATGGCTAGGTTGAAAACATAACAAAGTCACCTTCCCACTACTTTGAAAAACTAAAAACTGAATAGGGTCCTTGCACCAAAATATCCTCGCAACAAACACTACACAAAACAAAGATTAAAAGAGACACTTAAAATTAATATCCAATTGAGGCAAGGTTGAAGGAAGTTCTTTGAGAGCTTTCTCGAAATAGACCCAATAGTATAGTTGTGACGAGAAGTTGACCTCTAGTAAGATGCATATGAGAGAATGATGTAGAAATTCTTCCCAAGTCACCTTAGAAACCAAAGAGCTAGAGCTAGAACGGAGAGACCACACTTCTTAAAACTAAATCTAGACACCATAAGAACCAAAGGTCCATAACCAAGCCCAAATCCCAAAGAAGCCATTTGGTTCTTGGAAAATTGCTCACTTGGTAGCCTGTTGCATGAGAATGTTAGCCACTTTTGTCCCCAATTCTAATTCTTCCTTACTCCCTTATCCCACAGGCAAAACTATTTCGTACTGGCACATTCAATAACCAAAATTGACGTTAATTCTCCCATACAAGAAAATGAAAGGGTGTTGGTTGGTTGTCCTCAAGGCTCTACCCTCAAAACATAGGAGGTGATTTGTTAGATATATTCAATGTGAGGTGATGTGGATAGTTAATGTGATTAACATGCTAGATGGGTTCAAAACATTAGAGCATGTTACAAATTAATTACCCCCCATTTTTTCAAGCTCACTTATGTGAATTTCGATGACTCTCTTAGCTAATTGATTCACCCATGTATTCTCCTCTTGTTTCATTAGGGGGTTTTCTCGATGCTCCTTTGATGCTCGAACTATCACTATAGCAAGTTTTATATCCATTGACGATGATTTCCAAAGCATCATTTTAATGACTACCATGGAATCTCCAAATAAAATTAATGACTTTATTTTTTATTAGAAAAATCTTCCAAAAACGATATATACTTTTGCCACATTATTTGATGCTATCCTTAATCCCAAACATATTTCTCAATTTAAATATTTAAACACAACAATATTACTTCATAATTTAGAATTGAAAAGTTCAATAGCATTGACATTTAACTCATGGTTTCTACTTATGCAATCTAGGATATTTAAATATGTAATCTTTTAGCTATGTATAATCTCAGTAATATTTTGATCAATTATGTTTTGGTTATCTTGAAAGATAGTCATAATTCTCTAAATGTGTTGTGGGCATGAAAATTTACCAATATAATTTTTTGATATCAATAATACCTTAAAAAAACACTCCTAGTAAAGTGCAAGTCAATCTCAGTTCTTCAACCACCCTACACTCCATGTGGGAAGCTACAACCCTACACTCCATGTGGGAAGCTTCATGATGTTAAGCCAGGCTGGCAATAAATTGGTAGACATGGGTGGCATCTTGCAAAACTGAGAGGAACAAATCAAATGTTTCGATGGATTATAATAATAACAATTATGCAATTTCTACTCTTATTCAAATGTCTGCTTCCGCGACCATAAATGCTGCTATATTAAATCCTAAAAGACCGTTTAGGCATTCAAAATTAGTGAGGGCCGTTGTGCCTCTTCAACACACACCTTTGAAAACAAAAGCACAGCGTTCAACACGAGGACCGCTGGTCGTGCCTAACAACCATGACCCGGACTCGGATCTCAGAACATCACATTATAAAAATATTCTTTCTATTCCCAAAAAAAACCGAAACTGAATTCTCGTTTGAGATCCAAAATTTACGCCCTTCAAGCAAAACATAGCAGTTTTTTCAATAATTTTTTATTTTTATTTTTTTGGGTTATAAATTTGAAAGAAATTGTTCTACTAAACTAACTTATTTTAAGTTACTAAATTTCAAATAAGTTACTAAATTTAAATATATGAAAGGTTAAAATTGTTATGTTTTTTTTTCAAAAGGTGAAAAAACCCATTAAACTTAGTTGTCAAACCAACAGTGAGGACAACCATCTCTGGTCGCTGTCTACGAATGTTGGTTTGACGCATTACTGTTATCAAGGACAACCACGCCACCTGTAATAACCCGCTGGTGGTCCATAAGGGAGCAGGCTATCACTCCTGCCAGATGCCTCTCGGTCTTGGGCCATTAACCTATTTCCTTAGGTCTGAGAAAGACGAGCTCTTAGCCAAGCAGAAACAGTTTTACCACATACTCCAAGCGGCAAGGTTAAAGTTGTTATCTGAGGTATTAGTTTATTATACATAAAAATTAAATTACAATTAAATTAAAATAATTTAAAGTTAAGTCAGGATTATATTAATTTTTAAAGTTGTTTAAAAAATAAATGATTTTATTGAAAATAATTTAATTAATAATCATAAAGAGCATTAGATTTTTATAAATATTGTTAGTTTAATTTAATTGTTTTTATATTTTTATATTTTTTAATTTTTAATTTTGTTTGAAAATTAGATTATTGGAATTAATATGTTTGAGTTGTGTAGTATGTATAATTTGAATGTTTTTAAACCTTTTTAAGTGTTGAACTTAATTATACTTTAAAAAATACATGTTAAACAATTAAAAATTATAATCTAATGAAAAATTATATAGTGGAAAAAGTCAAAACATAAAACAACTAAATTTCACTAAAACTATTTAAATTGAATTACATTTTTTTGATCTTAGAGTCACCCCTAACATTACTTCTAATTATCTATAAACTTGTTTTCCTTAAATAACACTTAATAACATTACTTCTAATTATCTATAAACTTGTTTTCCTTAAATAACACTTAATAATATTACTTCTAATTATCTATAAACTTGTTTTCCTTAAATAACACTTAATAAAAACTCAAAGAACACTTAACAAAAATGAAAATTTACCCTCTCATTAACCACAATGAATCATTTTAAATAACTAGATTTCCCTTTAATAATGATAATGAATTAGCATATCCTTTCAAAAAATAATAACGAATTGTGAATCTTATTAACAATTAATAGTCTAATTTAATTGATTTATGTTTTTATGTGTGAAAGTATATTTTTTCGTTAATTTATATTAAATCTAGTAAAATTGTAAATTTGAATAGAGTAATTAATACAATTTGAATAAATGAAGCATATTGAATTTATTTATGTATTAAAAACTGTAATTTAAACAATTTAAATATATCATTAAATACTAGTGAAAAAAAAAAAAATTCATATCTAAAAAATAAATATAGTGTGAGAATGTGAAAATTTCTTTTGATTAATTTTTGACTACTTCTATTCTAAGATTCCAATTAATTATAATTTATATTGCAGGATTTTAGTGAAGTCTAAAAGTTGTTTGGCTGAAACCTTCAATTAATTTTTGACTATTTCTGTCGAGAGATTCCAATTAAATTTTGGCGTAGTTCGTAGAGGCAGTCCTTTGAGCCAAAGGAATTGCCTAGACAGTCAAAAGTGGTTGGAACTGGCCAATTTTTTTTTCAAGAAATCTAGCAGTAGTAGTGTTAGTGTTTGAATCATGTTTTTGATGGTGGAAATGGATTCAACACCATCATAAAGCGTTGGGGCACCCAAAATCTTGAAGTTTGACAACTATAACCTATATTTACAAAAATTCCTACAAGATTTTATCAAAATTTGTCCAAATTTCCATGATTTTCAAGGCAAATTTATATCACCAAATTCTAGTTAAACCTAAACTTAATACGATTAGCTACAATATTAATTTTAACTTTATATCACCAAATTCCAGTAAAACCTAAACGTTAATACAATTATGAAAAAGATTATAATCTTTAGTTTTTAAATACATTTACAACTAAAACTTATAATTTTTATAAATATTTAATTTTTACAAAATATCTATTTAATTATAAAAAAAAAATGGATAAAAAAACTTTAAACTTAAAATCATTACACTGCAACCATTTTTCATTTTAGAATAAGATTTTAACTTTAATTTTTCATTTTAGAATAAGTCTTTAACCTTAATTAAAAATTAAGACTGAATTTAACATATTAATGATCCAAACTCCAAAAAAGGCTTACTAAAAGTGGAAATTTACCTTCTTTATTAATCACAACCCATCATTTTATAACACTATCTTTCTTTGATGATAACTAGGAATCACGATACCTTTTCAAAGAGTAATAAATGATTTTAAATCTTCCTATTAATAAATAATTTAGTTTCATTAATTTGATTTTAAATCTTCCTATTAATAAATAATTTAGTTTCATTAATTTGATTTTAAATCTTCCTATTAATAAATAATTTAAGTTTCATTAATTTGATTTTAAATCTTCCTATTAATAAAAATTAATCATATTGATTACATGATATAATTATTATTTATTATTATTTTTTAAATTTAATAGAGATTTGGCCAAATTATAATCCTAATTATACATAACTTACTGATTTTCAATATATTAAATTACTCTAAAAAAAGGTACAATTTAAACTATAAATCTAAACCATAACATAAAACAATAAAACAGTTCGACCACTAACTACTATATTATAATTAAAATATTATATGTTTAAAAAAATAAATATATTATGAGAATTGGGGAAATTTTACTTTCAATAAAGTTAGACTTAATTTTAAATTGATATGTCACCGGATTTCAGTCAAATCTAAACGCAGTTTTCTCCATAATTAAACTCTAAAACAGTTCGCTACCTAATTAAACGGGTCACTGTGTCTCCACCGTCTGTGGAAAAGGAAAACGTAATGTCCAAACGGTCGTTGACGCGGTCTGACGCAAGCGCTAGCATTAATAAAATGACATGTGCAGGCCCTTCATTCTCGTCGAGGGGTCATGGCAATTTGGAATTGCAAATTTTCCATTCGACGCGTTTTCCTCTGCCACCGTAAACGGTTTTGTCTCCGGCCTCGTCAGAGAATGATAAGCTTCCATTGGGTCTAGTTTCTTTATGTCCCCATTGACTCGATCTTTAAATTTTCCTGGTGAGCGCTGCGATCCGGATCGAAATCCCCCCTAATCCAGAGCCTCTGCAACTTTAAATTCGAAGAAATAGAAATCCCCCTCTTTGCAGATTTAAATTCCCCGCAACGACATCGTTCCACTCGTAGAAATCGTCCGCTTGTTCAAATTCCCCGTACCCAAATCGTTCCCTTGGCAGAAATCGTCCGCTTATTCAAATTCCTCGTACCCAAATCGTTCCCCTCGCAGAAATCGCCCGCTTATTCAAATTCTCCGTACCCAAATCGTTCCCCTCGCAGAAATCGCCCGCTTATTCAAATTCCCCGCACTCAAATCATCCCCTGGTGCAGCTGGACTCAATTCGGGATCTCGGGGAGGCTGAGGAAAAAAATTCGGGATGAAGTCGTCGCGGGACAGGGTGAAATTGAATGTGGGCGGCAAGTGTTTTGTTACGAGCAGAACAACTCTGGCAAATGCGGGGCGCGACTCGATGCTCTCGGCGCTCATCCACGACGACTGGCAGACCGTGACGCCGACCGATGGCAATGACGATGAAGAGATCTTCATAGACCGGAACCCCTCCTATTTCTCGGTGTTGCTGGACCTGCTGCGCACCGGGGAGCTCCACGTTCCGCCGGGGATGTCGGAGCGGGCGCTCTACAGGGAGGCTTTGTACTACGGCATCATGGACCGCCTCCGAGGGGCGAAATGGGGGCGAATGGACGGCAACCGGATGGAGCTCTCAGCCTCCATCAGTGGGCGCGCAACGGGTGACGCTACAGCGATCCGGGCGTCACCGGATGGGGGCTGCTGCGTTGCCCATGGAAGCATGGTGCATGTTTACGACTGGACTCTGGAGGAACAGCCTCCCCTGACTCTGGACTTCCAGGTTGTCAATGATGTGGGCTTCGTGAACCCCCAGCGCTTGGTCATATGCACCTGTGAGCGCGTCGAGAAGGGCGGCGGAGGCATGGCGGTCTTCAATACTCGAACGGGGAAGCCCCAATTCAAGTTCCAGGTCTCCCATGACAACCAACCAAAGAACTTCACGGCCGGGGCACTTGCCAGCGGCGACGGTCATGTGTACGCCAGCTGTCGCGGGCGTAGTACAGAGTACGGTGTTGGAGTATGGGACCAAACCTCGGGTCGCCAAGTGGATTTCCTCTACCAGGCGGCCGGAGGCTGGCCGCTGGGCGACGCTGGGAAGCTGCAGTGGTTGCCGGAAAACCGCTTGCTGCTCGCTGCCACTCTATACCCACTCTGCGACGATAGTTTCATAGGCCTGCTTGATTTTCGGGACAGAAAAGTTGTCTGGTCCTGGACGGATTCGGAGGTTCCCCGGATTGCAGGGGACGACAAGGTGGTTTTGGATGCAGTTTTCATGGAAGCCTGCGGTACTGTCTGTGTGGTGAATCAGTATGACAATTTGGGGTTTATTGATATGAGGAGCACTAACCGGAGTGTCCGGTGGTCTCACCGGAACCGGCCCGGGAAGACGATTGAGGGCGAGGAGCGATGCTATTCAAAGCTTGCTGCACAAGGTAATCAGCTCTTCTCTTCCAAGAATGACAGTGTGTATGTATTTTGTAGCCCTGATTGGGTTTTGACATCCAGGCTAAGGAAATTGAATGGGGGCTCAATTTCTGATATTGCTGTCGGTGGGGATCGCCTCTTTGTGCTTCACAATGAAGAAGATGTCTTTGATGTTTGGGAAACCCCAGGGCCTTCTGGTATTGTCCACAGTTATTATGATGATGAATAACAAAATGTAGAGGCTTCTGTAAATTTCACTCCTTTGTCCATGGGTTCGTATATGCCTATTTTCTAGTGTTGCCTACAACAAGTCTTATTAGGTGCTCTTATAAGCTAGAAGGGTTGCTTATCAGCAGATTGGGCTTGGGGTGCAAAATTGAGTTCAACATCCTGTTGGAGGGAGGGTCTGTTTTGGGCTTCGGGTGCAGAATTGAGTTCAACATCCTGTTGGAGAGGGTGAAATTTATTATCAGGATTGAAATTTGCTGGCAATCAGCTCCATCCAAACAACATTATTGGTCTTCTACCCATTTAGCGTTTTGCTCAGATTGCTTACTGCTGTTGTATATTGTTTGGTGTTGACGAAGTTGAGGGTATGCTATTGTTCATGGGAAGATTCACGAGGAGGGAAAGACTGATTGGGTTTGGGGTAGGACTTGAGCCAAATATATGTTGAGTGAAGGGCTTAGTTTGTCTGTAAACTTTGTATCTGATCAGTTGCAACTTGCAAGGCTCTGTGTGCAACATAATTGTATTCGATTCTATGCTTGGATTCCTTAGTGTCATGTGAGTGTGACCATTGAGTCCTTGTTAGTACCAGTATTGTGGTTGTATACTGCTCAGAGTTGTTACCTTTACATACCAGTGTGATGATTGGGTTTTTGATAGTGGAGATCAAGATGGGAGTATGTTACATTGCTTGTTGAGTTTCTCCTAACCCTCTATTTAGGGCTCGTGTTAGGTGGTGAATCTATATGAATGCACGGGATTTTCTGGTACTTTTCATACTTGTTTTGATAGTGTGTAACCTGGTCTGTATCTATTCAAAAAGCTTGGAGTACCCACTTCTTGTCTTTCTATCTTTAAGGATTGGTCAACGGTTCTTGCCAGATCTTTCTAATTTCATCTGGTCCATGCCATTTATGTTGTCTAATTGTCCATATATCTACAAGCATCTTATCTCTTGATACATGATTTTCATATTTCAGAGGTGTAAAACAGTTCCTGTGGTATTTTGAAGCGAATACGATCTCCAACTTCTCTGGGAGAAAATAGGTCATGTAAAGCTAGAAAGATTTGTAACTGAGCTTTTGGCATTTGCCAGACATGAATGAAGAATTAGTAATATTTATCAATCGTTGTCAATCATTCTTTTGTTTTTTGACTGGTATTGGGAGAAGTGACTGGTTAAATATTGTGTTTGTTTATGGAATTTATTATGCCAAGGGGAACTTTGAACTGAAATTTAATGTGTATGTAATTTAATCATACGAAGTATTAGAGTTTTCTGTATGTAGCAGTCCCATTATTTTTTCATCATGTCAGTGGTCTCTGGCATTTTTTTATCTACATTGATGAAAGAACATTAGTAACTTTGTGAGGAATCATTGACTAAACTACTTGCTGGCATTGACTAAACTACTTTGTCTGGATGCCTGAAAAATCATGGAATAAAATTCAATCTGTAAATTCAATTGTAGGAGCTCACAACTTGATTCCATCATTATTTCATTGATGGTGGTGGCTCCTTGACCTGTAATTGATCCGGTCTCTTGTTGATCATGAGTGCAGAATATCTTACTAATTGAACTTTTTGAGGTTTGTACATTTTGAAATATAGATGGTATTTCTGAGGTAAATATATGCCAAAACATTAATAATATTTATCTTTATATTTCAAAATTCAGATCAGAGTGCAAATCAATTCTATGTAAATGAAGGCTTATGAACAACCTTCTTCTATCCTTCTTCTATTGGTATTAAAGACAGACAAAGATCATGCCCTTCAAATGGAGAGTGGAAATTTGGTATTAATACATACAAAGATCATGCTCTTGTTGTGGAAAGTGAAAATGTGATCTTCTTTCTCAATATGGGTGCAGAACGTTTTTAATTTTATGTCATACCTGTTTAGAGGAACATTTTTAGTTTCATATAGTACCTGTTTGGATATGGGAAAACTTGGAAGGGGATCATTTCTCTGACAAATCAAGGAGCACTTAAGATGGATGGTTGTGCTCACTCTGAATTGGTTCCATTCTCTCCTAATAGACGGAGGAAATTGAATCTAAAATTCATGAGGAAATAATGAACTTTTTTTAAATGAAGGGAGACACTGATGGAAAAGGAAAAACATGTATTCCATTAATTTTTTTTCCGTTTCAGAACGGTGACGATACTAGCATATCTGAAATGGTTTATTGAATGAAAAATTTGCTAGTGGTGTGCTCATCTAAGTAAACCAGTAAATGACAGCTTCATGAAATGGAGCAATTACTTATCGTTTGAGGAGCAATATGTATTGATAGTACCTATGATTCTCTTATGTGCAGAAGCTGATTAGCAGTATAGTCTCCTAATCTTCTGAACCTTTAGCAGTAGAGTCTTCTAATCTTCTGAACCTTTGTTATATCCAATGACCATTTATGGGCATCTATCACATCTGGTTACCAGTAGGGACTTCTAATCTTTTGAACCTTTGTTATATCGAATGACCTTTTAGGGACATCGACCATATTGATATTTGATCGTTAGCGATTAAGGCCTTGTGAAATTAATATCAAGATAAATTTCACATCCAAATGTATGTTTAGAGAGAGGTTATATGTTCACCTAAAAGCAAAATGGAGATGCCTTAAAAGATATTTCCATTCTGAGATTGACTTTCTCATGGTAACTGCTGGTACACCTACATCATATGTACCTAAACAGTCTTGATATTTCCAATCTGAGATTGACGTTCTCATGGTAACTACTGGTACACCTACATCAAAACAATCATGATGTGAACAACTTGCTACACCTATATGGTATGCACCAAATAGTTTTCATGTGATGCATGGTAAAAAGGTAGCTTAAACTTGTAGACCAACCATGAATATTTTGTTATATCGAATGACCTTTTAGGGACATCTAACATATTTATATTTGATCATTAGCAATTAAGGCCTTTGAAAATTAATTTCAACATAAATCTCACATCCAAATGTATGTTTAGAGAGAGGTTATATGTTCATCTAAAAGAAAAATGGAGATTCCTTAGATATTTCCATTCTGAGATTGGGACTTTATCATGGAAACTACTGGTACACCTACATCAAACTACCGGTACACCTACATCAAACTACCGAAACAGTCCTGATATTTCCAATCTGAGATTGACCTTCTCATGGAACTACTGGTACACATATATGATTTGAACCAAAACTATCTTGACGTGAATAAGTTGCTACACCTATATGGTATGCACCAAACAGTTTTCATGTGATGTATGTATTTTTCATGTGATGCATGGTAAAAAAGTAGCTTCAACTTGTAGACCAACCATGAATATCTTGTGACTTTGCCAAGTTAGATATGGGTTGGAAGATTTCAAAGCAAATATGGAATTTAGAAGTTGATGCCTTTGTTGCTTATAAAGTTTATTACCTATTTCTGTAATAATATTGGTTGTCAACATAATGCCATTTTTGTTTGTAAATTATAATTGTCATAGTTATCAATATTAATATTTTGTTTTACACTAATAATTTTTCTTCTCAAAGTTACTTTTATTTCATATTAATAATTTTTCTTTAGATCTGAATCTTCCAGCCTTCATTACACAAGGTTTTTGAAAATCTTCCATAACTTTATGAAAAGATATACATGAATAAACTTCCAGGAATGCAAACAACTTTTTATTGCCAAACTGAAGTGGGAATTCTTCCCCAACTTTATGAAGAGATATATGTGGATAGCCTTCCGGGGAAAGGAAAGGGATACACAACCACTCTTCCTTTCCAAACTAGACACCTACTGGATTTCATTTTCGGTTGTTAGTGCATTGAATATTCTAATCCATGACCAAATACAGTTAAAAAGGGACCTCTCTGCTAAAATCTGGGAATTTTGCTAATCTATGACATTGATAGTTAGATAAATCCTTACTCCACCTGATACCTAGAAATGTATATTAAATGTGTATATCCTTAGGACAGTTATACAAGTTCTTAAGCTTTGAAAAAGTTGCTGTGTGTCTATTCAGGCAACTGCATATTCTTTCTATCCTTAGGGAAAGTCATTGTCCATAAGAAGCTTCATGGGCTTTATTCATGGGAATCAATTCCAAGTGGCCCAGCTCATCATGGAAAGAATTTGGCTCACCCTGACTTGGTACGAATAAAATATAGTAGTGAGAGATAAATGAGGCGAACTGTAATTGGCTGGGAAAGTGTCAAAGTTAGTGGGCCTAACCTCGGTCCTAATATAAGGAACTATCTGGACCATATCATACGTCGTACCAATAACATATTGGTGAGAAAAATAAGGCGAGCTGCCATTGCCTTGGAAAAGGGGGGTCAAGGCTAGGTGGGCCTAACTGTGTCTCCTGTTATAAGGAATGATCTGACTGTAGCTTACACGGAATTCTTCATCTCATACTGCAAGATTCAATTTTGTAATGCTCCTAGATGGTGTTATTATCGTACATCGACTTTTGTAAGATATGGTAAGGAATCGATTGGTAGGAATATGTTTTATAATTTACTCAAAAATAATGTACAACTGTTTCAAGATTCGAGCATGATGGTTATTGGAGAAGGTTCCAAGGTATGAAGCAACCACTTTCTACTTTGAGATTTGATGACATTGCTCATGGACCAGATTTAAAATTTCCTGTTAATAATTTAAGTACGCCTAAACTCATTTTTAAATATAATGGTGTACAGTTAAACACAGCAATAAGTATTTTTAAATATAATGATATAAATATAAATATGAAAAACACTGGGTGCATATATATTTTATCAAATATTTTTACTACCTCACTTTATTTAAATATATTTAAATATATGTTCAATGTATTTTTAATCATATATATATTTCGAAATTAGAGTTAAGAGATAAGGTTAAATATTGATTTAAATGTTATAGATATTTTTTTGGGGGGCGTGTTTTAAAATAAGAGAATAACAATTTTATATGTTATGGGCTGATGTTGTACAATTGGGTTATATACGAGTATTTGAGAGTGTCGAATACATTTTTACATTAAAATTAATTATCAATTTAAAATTACAAATTTAATGGCTTTAGCTGAGTTTGGATTTGGATTTGGATGATTGGAAATTATAAAAGTGAAAAAAATATAGAATATTTGCAATAAAATAACTCTAAATATAAGATGTGTATATTAATTTATTTAGAATATTTTCAATAAAATAACTCCAAATATAAAATATGTATATCAATTTATTTAACACTATGGTTATAAAAACATAAAAATTACGCAATTGTTTAACTTTCATATCATTTGGTGATGGGTTTGATGTAATTGTAAGTTGGTGATTATGATAAATAATTGTGTAATCGGTTACGGGGTGCATAAGCCACAAGGAGGAGGTGGACCCCATGAGCAAATAAGATGTGAGACTGTATAATTCACTTAGTGCTTAAATAATGATAGAAATTTATGTTTTGTAGGTTGAAATATTAAGCCACAAGGAGGAGGTGGACCCCATGAGTAAATAAGATGTGAGACTGTATAATTTACTTAGTGCTTAAATAATGATAGAAAATTTATGTTTTGTAGGTTGAAATGTTGGAATCATGATTGCTGGTAGACCAAAATCCGCAGGCATTAGTCTTTGCTACAATCATTAGAGTTGGGATCCACGAGAGGCAGTTAGTCCATGTCATGAAACACGGAGGGAGCGTTGAACACAATGTCCAAAAATCTCCCCTCAGTGCGAGCCAAGTCAGTTTCAAACTCGAGATTTGTCGCTCTGATACCACTCATTGGAATCATGATTGCAGTTAGACCAAAACTCGCAAACATTAGTCTCCACTACAATCACTAGAGCTAGGATCCAAGAGATGCAATTGGTCCATGTCATGAAACACAGTGCAAGTCGTGCAACACACGGGGCGTGTTGAACCCAATGTCTAACATGAAATCCATTAATCATTTTGAATTATTGGAATTGTATATATCAAATATCAACATTACACAATTAGATTGCAATAAAGGTATTTGTGGATATCTATTTTTACATTAAAAATAACTATCAATAAGAAGTTGCAATTTTAGCAAAAATTGTTTGATTGGATTTAGATAATGGTAAACACTTAAAGTTAAAAACATAGAATATCTATTCTTATTTCATAAAAATATCTCAAAATATACCATAATTATATTAATTTATCTAACATTATATATTCTCTTATCCCATAAAATATCTCAAAGCATAAGATATTTATATGAATTTGATTTAACATTATGATTATAAAAACATAAAAATAAGCAATTTTTTTTTAACTTAATGATATTCATTTTGATATTCATGTCATTTGGTGATGGGATGGTGTACTTGTAAGTTGGTGATTGTGATAAATAATTGCGTAATGGGTTAGCAATGCATAGATATGTTATTGATAGACAATTAGAAGTCATAGGGGAGGTGGATTCCATGAGCATATAAGATATGAGGCCCATGTATATTCATTTCATGCTTAAATAATGATGGAAATTAGTGTTTTGGCTTTAAGTATGCCAAGAATAATTTTGAATTGATGGAACTTTACATTAAATATTAACATTGTATAATTGGTTGTAGTAGGGGTATTGACGGTATACATGTTTACATTAAAATTAACTACCAATTTGAAATTACAATTTTAGCAAAAATTACTTGGTTAGATTATAGTGATGACAAATGACAAAAAGTTAAAAATATAATATTTACTATTATTCCATCTCAAAGTATAGCATATTTCTATCAATTTATTTAACACTATGATTATAAAACATAAAACATTAAGTAATTGTTTAACTTAATGATACTTATTTTGACATTCATATCATTTGGTGATGGGTATAGTGTACTTGTAAGTTGGTGATTGTGATAGATAAATGTGCAATTGGTTAGCCATGTATTGGTCATTATTGATAGATAATTTGAAATCACAATTGGGGGTGGACCCCATGAACACATAAGATGTGAGACCCATGTATAGTTCACTTGGTGCTTAAACAATGATGCTCACATGGAGAGGAGAGAGGATGTGGGATTAACTCATGTTTTGAGCAATTAAAAAATGTTATGAAATGGTGTTGACACATCAATGTTGTCATATTGTGACAATGAATGTAGTGTTTGAAAGAATGACCAAGTGTGATCTAGGGGATTAAAAATATACTGAAAAATGAAAGTGTTCAAAATCTGTTGAAACTAGCGCCAAATTGTAGATCTCATCATTTTGAATCCAACAAGGCTTGAATCACCTCAATCTGACACTGTGAGGAAGTTATCATGTTATGAAGTTTTTAGCAAATAGTAAAAAAATCAACTCGCAGGGTTCACTGTGCAAACCATATGATGACATGGTGTTGACGTCAGCGAGATTACTGGACAGTACAACTAGAAGATGGGCCAATCCCTTGAGGACACATGGGGCATTGATATTGGTTTGCAGGTACAAGAGATGGGCCAATTCCAGGCCACCAAATGGGCCAATCAAAGGGCACCACATGGCCAAATGAAAGGTCGCCACGTGGCCTTGGGAAAGGCACCAACAATTTGTTTGGGAAAAACCCAACTCCATGGGGTTTGACCCCATGACCTCTCGCATGCATAACAAACACCTGACAAACCAGGCTATATGTGGTTTTTAATAATTATGGTTGGTGGTTTTTAATTTAAAATCATGTGGTAGAGAGTTTGGTGGGATGGGTGGGTCGGTGGGCGTGCCCACGGTTATCAACATGCCATAGGACCGTCGACAGAGAACCGGGGAGTGGGGCGCATTGCACCTTGCCCGTGCCTTAGGCCCAGGCCTTATGAATGCCATGAGACCGGGAACGAGGCCAGGGAGAGTGCGTGGCCTATGGCATGTGCCCCTCAGTCTCATGTGGCCCCATATCATCGAGAGAGCGACTTACAGAGGGGGCTTTGGCCCAATGTTTTTTTTTTATTTTTTTAACAAAACAACGTTACACCACCACCAATTACGGATTGAACCCGTGACTTGCGGGATTCCAGCCTAAGAGCCCAACCCATTGGGTTGGAACAGATTTGTTGCCGAATTTCTAGAGCCAAGCATTTTTGTAGAGCAATTTACAGACAATTTGGAAGAAAGAGGCCTATCATGGCCATTTTTCAACCTTTTGAGCTCAAGAACAACTTAGACAGGGGTTTTTGGACATTCTGGACATAATGGCAGTGTTATTTTTGCAAATTGAGACTTGTATGTTGATGTATTTGAGCATTTGAGCATGTAATATAAAAGGCCACCATTGGAAGCTGGACCTAGAGACATAGCCCAAAGGGGGTGAACTCCATTATTAATTTGATGTTTTTGATGCTGCATGTTTGTCCATTTTTTACTGTTTAAATTTTGCATGATTTACTTAAGTTTGTGTTCTTTTGAAATCATGATCCATTGCCTAAAAGACAAACTAGCTTGCAAATAATTTCATGAAACCTTCACTTTTTAATTTTGGATCAGTTTGGTATTAGAGCATGGTTTTTGTGAAGGTTTGAAAAAATTTGCAAGGTTTTTGAATGCTTACAAGATCTAAATTGAGAAGAGGAGAATGAACACGTAAAGAACTGTTGGCGGTGTTGGACCTGCCAACATGTCAGGGGATCTCCCCAGTAAGAAGTCCCAACTAGACCTTAGATTGTTTGGAGTAGGAGTCCCAATAGTGGGTAGTAAAGTTATGCCTTCATTGTGATAACGCACAAAGATAAGCGTGATATCTTTGTCAGAAGCAAGTGTGTGAACTTGTAGTGAGTCAAGAGAGATGCATGGAGAGGTTCTAATATGCGGGGGGAAGGAGAAAAGGTGCTCCTTAGATGCCTGTAATAGTACGTAGCCTGAAAAGAACACATGAGCTAAATGACATCACAAGATGGAAAGAAGAATAGTCGACAATCCAAAGTGATGGGTTAAACCAACAACATGACTTCAACAAGATTCATACAATCATATATGAAATAATTCATACACAAATGCGTAAGCTAAACAACATACATTTCTAAACTAACCAGAATAGTCGAACTACAATAACAACATATGCATGAAGACGTGTTGGCTCTGCTATATTATATAAAAGTGAAAGTTCCATCCATACATACAACCATGACAACCACCAGCCCCAATAGTGGAATGTTATAGTCAACACCACCTGATCCTCTAAAGAGATGTACTCACTCTGCACTGTGGAGAAGCAAAGGCTCGTCACAATACTCTCCAAGCCCTCTCTAAGCAATCCCTAGCAAAAGCTTGGCTCCCAAAATCTTGTTCTATGAGTTATGAGGTTCTATATATAGCAAAGGGTGGGGTGACCCTTGACATTCCCCTTTGACTCTTGAAGTACCTTCATGACTCTTCAACCTCATTACATATAAATCTTTACATTACATATGATTGTTTGTATTCCACTAATGACACTTGGAATTTCACTTTACATTATATTGGCTTACAACAGTTATGGCTCACAGTAGTGAGGTGGTTGAGATAACTCATAACACAAATCGACATGACACTATTGAAATGCACTGCCTGACTATGGTGTCCATGTCAAGTTGTTGTGCTATTAAGTGATGGATGTGTTCTCGAATGTACTTTCTTCATCTCTACATAGCTTGCTTCTATGGGGTCTTCAATGGTCTTGTTCTTCACAAGATGGCTCCACGCATGTGTTTCTTTCGCTTTTTGTTTGATGTGCTTCATGTGTACCTTCAACTGCGAACAAGTCTTCTAGCATGTGCTCATTCTTCATCTCATTTGTCGTCGTGCCATGATCCATCATTGTACTTGTTCCTGCAATTCACTCATGACGGGGTGACATCAAATCCAAAACCTCCTAGTCTAGGACGATGCATTGTTCTCGTGTTTCAGGTCGAGGTGACCGGGAGGGAGGACAAGACACTAAAACTGCACAGAGCACATCTAAGGCAGGGATGAGAGGCTCCAGAGTACTGTCGTGAAAAAATGCGCAGAGGTCATTGGGAGGAAAATTTGTGCAATCTGGGACAACAATGACAACTGCAAGGTGGAACCCAACTGGGCAAGACTGCATAGTCCCTGGGAGGAGGACAAGACATGGTGTCCAGGGGAACTGCTACACAATTCTGTGCAATTTTCAGGATAAGGATTGGGTAGGTCATCCAGGGTCCAGCTGGGAATCTGCGCGGTTTCCCTGAGGAGGATAGACCGAGCAGCAGGGAGTACTGGCAGGCAATTTTGCGCAGTTTTCCAGAGCAAGGTAGGATCGGGCTACGGGAAGCTATTGGTCACAACTGCACAATTTTTTGGGACAATGTGGGACAGATAGCAGGGGACTTCCCGACACAACTCCACAGTTTCCGAGATGAGTACAGAGCGGGGAAGCAGGGAGACTGTCGGTCAATACTACACAATTTTCAGAGGCAGAGCAGAGCAAGCCAATAGGGGGACCTTCCAGTCAGATCTACGCAATTTCTTGGAACAGTGCAGTGCAAGGCAGCATAGGTCTGACTCACATTTTTGCGCAGTTTCTGGAGGTAGTGTTGGGCAAGTAGATGGGCATGTATGTGTAGATTTGGAGAGCAGGACAGCCCGGGGTCACAATGCAGTTCAAGTTTCGGGAGACTAGAGGGAGGCTTAATGAGTGATATTGCAGGAAGCGTAGAATGGATCAGACTTGGGGAAAACTTCTGCATAGTTTTGGGTAGCAGAGAAGGGTCACTAAGCGCTGAGATTGAGCAGTGCACCTCATTCGGGGTTCGGATGAAAGAGGGTTGTCTGGTTGACATATTTTAAGGAAAAATGGCTAAGTGTCGGAGCAAGTGAACTTGTGCATATATGATGTTGTGATCACACACTTAGCATGATTCAATGGCAAGACACCTCAAATCAACAAGACAAACATGGGCTTAGTGGGACTATCTAAAGGTTAAGAGCGACAAGTGTGACATTTGAGATAGATCTTCGAACGACCGTGACGACACTTGTGTGAGAATGATTACAACTTTGTGCGTGAGTACGACCGATGTTCACATAGCGAAAACGACTCATGCACACAAAGATAAACCTTCAAAATTTCTAAAATAAGATCGCAAGCATGATATAGCAATCAACATGCCAAAAGACGACAGTTGGTACAAGCAGCGAAAAGGAAGCAAGACACATAGATGGAACACATGGAATGACTTTTAGTGCTTGCAAACATGCATGTTATTGAAGATGGAATGATATAACAATAATAAGTAGTACTTCAAGCTACACTAAGATATGTACTTCAAAAGGATGTACTTTACTTACCATACTTACCCTTGAGATGATTATGCATCTGACGGAGTTTGCATGCGGTCCCGATATTTTGTCATCACTTGGTTTTTTGGTCCTTCTCTGTATTATGGTTCGTACAAGGTGTTGCAAAATATTGGTACTATGGCTTACAAATTGGAGCTTCCTGCATCATCCCACGGTGCACTCAGTTTTCCATGTTTCATGCTTAAATAAGGTTATAGGTGACAAGCTCCCAGTTCAAACAATATTGCCAAAACATGACGAGGAAGAAAAAATCACATTGGAAACTGAAGTAACCACAGAAATAAGAACTCCGACAACTACGAAATCGATCAATTTCAGAGTATCTCATCAAGTGGAAGAACTTACCCGCTGAAGATTCCACATGGGAGGATGAGAATTTTATACAGAGACATCCAGAACTACTCAAGCATTGAGGACAACACCTTTTTGAAGGAGAGGGGCATGTTAGGTCCCTATTGTTGGGTGTGGAGCATGATTATTTAGAGGTTAGCCAAATGTATACCCTAGGAAGTTTGTACACCCCTCCACGCGGGGGGTTGTGGGGGGGGGTGGGCGATCCCCTCCGGCTGGGGGGTCCGGGGGCCAGCAGTCCCCCGGCAGAGGTTTTGGGGGCAGTGCCCCCGAAACTAAAAACAGATGTAAAATTTCCTTGTAAAAGTACAGTAATTTCTAGTCAATCTGGGCCGTTCATTAGGCGGATGATCTGACGGTAGAACTTATGTTTAGTTTAGGGCTTTTTCCCTAGAAATCAACCCCCTCTCTTTGTATGAGGGCATTGTATTGAAGCTGTGTAATATATATGTGTATTCTCTGAGTGAGAAACAAAGAGCTGAGACTGTGAGAAAAACAGAGGATATTACAATGGATCTGCTGTAGGTTGTGTCTCTTCATTTTGTTGGATAATAGAAAGGAAGGACTGGCTGTTTGAGGTGGACGTAGCCCAAACTGGACGAACCACGTATATCTGTGTCTCTCTAGTTTTATGTGTTTCCTGCGTTTATATTTATGCAATATTCTATGTGTTCCATTGCTATGTAATATATAATTTTCTAACAACTGGTATCAGATCTGAAGGTCTATTTGGCTGATAAAATTGTAGGGGAGAAGGGTTCCTAGTTCGAGTGGGAGCAATGGCGGAAGATGGTAAGTTTCGGGTCGAGAAATTTAACGACTAAAACTTCTCGTTGTGGAAGATGCAGATGGAAGATTATCTGTATCAGAAAGATCTGTACCTACCATTGGACGGAAAAACAAAGATGTCGACGGGTATGACAGATGAAAAATGGAACCTTCTCGATAGAAAGGCACTCGGAACATTACGGTTGTGCCTCGCAACGTCGGTCGCCTTCAACATTTCGAAGGAAACAATGACAAAGGGTTTGATTAAAGTGTTGGCGAAACTATATGAAAAACCCTCGGCCTCAAACAAGGTATTTCTTATGAAACGATTATTTAATATGAAGATGTCGGAAAGTGGATATGTTGCAGACCATTTAAATGATTTTAATACTGTTACAAGTCAGTTAAGTTCTGTAGGGGTAAACTTTGATGATGAAGTTAGAGCTCTGTTATTCTTGTGCTCATTTCCAAAAAGTTGGAATGGTTTAGTAATGGCCATTAGTAACTCTGTTTCTGGATCTATTACTTTAAAGTTTGATGATGTTGTCGGTGCTATCCTTAGCGAGGAAATGCGACGGAAAAGCTCCGGTGAAACATCGAGTAATGCTTTAAGTGCAGAGTCTAGGCGAAGAAAAATGGAAAGAGGAAAGAGCTCAGGATATCGCAGTAAATCAAGGAAAGATAGATTTATGTCCAGATTGGGGATAGTGTGCTGGAAATGCGGAAAGAAAGGACACTTAAAGAAAGACTGTAGATCTCGGAAGGGAAAAGAAGGAGATGCACAACAAGAAAACAATCATGAAGCAAATGTGACAGGTGAGGTGTTACAAGATGCTTTGATTCTTTCTTTCAAAAATATTACTGATTCCTGGGTGTTAGATTCAGGGGCCTCATTCCATGCCACACCTGATAAGAAATACTTTCATGACTATGTTCAAGGAGATTTTGGACAAGTTCGTTTGGGTGATGATAAACCCTGTAAAATTGTTGGAAAGGGTAAGGTTCTTGTAAAACAATAGAATGGAAACCAATGGCTACTAAAGGAGGTAAGGCATGTTCCAGATCTAAAGAAAAATCTGATTTCAACAGGGCAGTTAGGCGGTGAAGGTTGTGTGACAACTTTCACAGATAAAGCTTGGAAGGTCACCAAAGGAGCCCTGGTAATAGCAAAAGGCGAAAAAGTTGGTACATTGTATTTATGCAATGGTATTTCTAACTCTATTAATGCTTTAACTTCCAAAGGAGCAGATGCAGCGTTATGACATCATAGGCTTGGACACATGAGTGAAAAAGGGATGAAGATTCTTCACTCAAGGAATTTATTGCCGGGTTTGAAGAATGTTGATTTGGACTTCTGT
>APFE031535110.1:0-17911 GCA_000404065.3 Pinus taeda | reverse complement strand
GGGACGATCCCCCCTGGCTGGGGGGTTCGAGGGCTAGCAGTCCTCTGGCAGGGGTTCTGGGGGTAGCGCCCCCAAAGCTAAAAACAGATGTAAAATTTCCTTGTAAAAGTATAGTAATTTCTAGTAAATCTGGGCCATTAATTAGGCGGATGATCTGACGGTAGAACTTATGTTTAGTTTAGGGTTTATTTCCCTAGAAGGCAACCCCCTCTCTTTATATAAGGGCATTGTATTGAGGCTGTGTAATATAGATCTGTATTCTCCGAGCGAGAAACAGAGAGGTGAGACTGTGAGAAAAACATAGGATATTATAGCGGATCTGTTGTAGGTTGTGTCTTTTCATTTTGTTGGATAATAGAAAGGAAGCATTGGTTGTTTGAGGTGGACGTAGCCCAAACTGGGTGAACCACGTATATCTGTGTCTCTCTGGTTTTATGCATTTTCTGTGTATATTTATGCAATATTCTATGTGTTCCATTGCTCTGTAATATATAATTTTCTAACACCTATAATACTAGCGATTCTCTCATTACTATTTTCATTGTCGCCCCTTGTTGTTATTGTTGTGCCCTTGTTGTCCCCATATTACTATTATTGTGCCCAATAGAAGCTCACTATTATTATTGTTGTGTCCTTAAATTATTTTTGTTATATCGACTCTGATTATATTGTGACCCCTTAGACTTCTATATATAGAAAGGATGTTTTGTCATTTGAATGATCCAATAATTGTTCATTTGTGTGATGTAAAGGAGGTTGCCCCCTTGAAGAGGCTTATTTTGAAGTCGTTGATCTATATTTTCTTCTATTTGGTAAGTTGGTTTCATAACATTCTTCGCAACTCCTTGAGAGTGATCTAGCATGCCATCTTTTCCTGTAGTCACTAAGAGATAGATCTGCACAGTTTCAACTGGCAGTGACTTCTGTTGGGATGAGGCCTTGGGAGGCCCATCTATGTAGTTTCTGAATCAAAAACAAATTGGACAACTTGGACAACACTGCGCAGTTTTGAGAGGCAAGACACTGTTGTGGGATGGGGTCCTTGGAGGACACCTCTTTTTAGTTTCTGAATGCAATATAGGCTGAGCAACTACGAGACAATACTGTACAGTTTCTGAATGCAAGGCACTATTGAGGGATGTGGTCCCAGGAGGACACCCCTGCGTAGTTTCAGGTTGAAAGTTAGACTGGGCAGCTGAAGGACAACACTATGCAATTTCTGAAGACAGTGGGTTCTGACTGGGGAAAGAAACTAGATGAAACCACTGTGCAGTTTTGGATGCCAAGGGAGGGTGAGGTCTTTGTGTATTCCGCAGTCCCAATGGGCAAGAGAAAAAACTTGAGGGTTGCAGAAGCAAAGTGTGCAATTCTGGAAAGCTGTATGAGGCTAGGTTGCTCTGGAAATTGGCCAAGTGTGAGATCAGTGAACTGGTGTAAACAGTGATAGGACTTAACTATGATCACACATGAACACTTAGTGGTACAACATAGACCATCTAAAACATATAAAACGTACTATTCTTGCTGCAACAACCTTCACGACAAGAGTGCGTGAAGTGAGTGCGAAACATGTCTATGTGATGAGAACAACCCATACACACAAAGATTTCCCCCTGAAGGAGAACATAAATTCTCTTTGCATGATAAATGGTAATCTTGATGCCCAAAGATGACACATGTTGCATAAGATGAGAACGTTAACAAATCTTAAGATCAAGGAGGGAGCTTGAGATCATCATCTTACCAAAATTTTGGAGGCTAGTTATAGTTGATGCAACATTGGTAACACACTGGTAGAACTTCAACTCTCTATATGGACCTTGCATTAGGGGAATTTTGAGGTCTAAAATGGGTATGCTAAGAAAAATGTCCAACCAAAATAAAATTTATAAGAATCAATAGGATTCGAGATGATGATGTGAACCACGGGGGATGATTCACCATTTTTGGAGTAAAAAAGTAAAAAGATTAAAAAATAATAAAATAATAAAACTACTTTTTCAACTTGTATTTTCAACTTATCTCCCTTAGGTCTTACTCAAATTTAGAGTGGGAGTACTCATTGGATAAAAACTTTAATTCCTCATCCAAGGAGTACCCATGTTGCATACTTATGATGGACCCTGCTAAACAAAAAATGAGAAATACATGAAAAACGTGTTTGCAATTACGTTTTTCATGTAGTAGGGTCCATTGAAAGTATGCAACATGGATATTCCTTAGATGAGGAATCAAATTTTTCATCAAACTAGTGTTTCTGCTTGAAATTTGAGTAAACTCATAGGGAGATAAGTTGAAAATAGGAGTTGAAAAAATAATTTTTTCTTTTTACCTATATAATTTGATGATGTAATCTAATATTATTTATTATTTCCACTATTATTTTATAATTTCCTTAGGAGGGCCATTTTAGACCTCAAAATCCCCCCTAATGGTCTCGTGAAAGCGAGTGTAACTCTTCCAGAAGTATTGTTTGATTCTTTGATCGTCATGGCTTCCTCACTAGCTTGAGTGAAAGATGTAGTCCCTACCATTCTCTTGATCGATCAACAAACATACCAAGCCAAGTTAGCTGAGTTGTTTTGATTGGGGATGATGGGTATATTGATGCTTAAGTAATATAACTATCAGAGTTTTAGTTTCATATTTAGTGTTGCTCCGCTGCTAGCCTGGCCTGGACACACTGGTAGAACAACAACTCTCTATATGGACCTTGCATTAAGGGAATTTTGAGGTCTAAAATGGGCCTGCTAAGAAAAATGTACAACCAAAATAAATTTTATAAGAACCAATAGGATTCAAGATGATGATGTGAACCATGGGGGATGATTCACCATTTTTGGAGTAAAAAAGTAAAAAGATTAAAAATAATAAAATAATAAAACTACTATTTCAACTTGTATTTTCAACTTATCTCTCTAAGGTTTTACTCAAATTTAGAGTCGGAGTACTCGTTGGATGCAAATTTTAATTTCTCATCCAAAGAGTACCCATGTTGCATACTTACGATGGACCTTGCTAAACGAAAAATGAGAAATACATGAAAAACGCGATTGTAATCATGTTTTTCATGTATTTCTCATTTTTCATGTAGTAGGGTCCATTGAAAGTATGAAACATGGGTATTCCTTGGATGAGGAATCAATTTTTAATCCAACTAGTGTTTCTGCTTGAAATTTGAGTAAACCCATAGGGAGATAAGTTGAAAATAGGAGTTGAAAAAATAGTTTTTTCTTTTTTCCCTCTAAAATTTTATGATGTAATCTAATATTATTTTATTATTTTCAATATTATTTTATAATTTCCTTAGGAGGCCCATTTTAGACCTCAAAATCCCCCTAATGGTCTCGTGAAAGCGAGTGTAACTCTTCCGGAAGTATTGTTCGATTCTTTGATCGTCATGGCTTCCTCACTAGCTTGAGTGAAAGATGTAGTCCCTACCATTCTCTTGATCGATCAACAAACATACCAAGCCAAGTTAGCTGAGTTGTTTCGATTGGGGATGATGGGTATATTGATGCACAAGTAATATAACTATCAGAGTTTTAGTTTCATCTCTGGTGTTGCTCCAGTGCCAGCAGGCCTGGACAGTACCCTAATAGAGTCACGCAGGAACACAAGCATCGCTCCACTGCCAGCGAGCCTGGACAATACCCCGATGGAGTTACTTGCATCACCTCTCTGCATAGGAAGCCTTTCTCTTCTTTCGCGTTATTCATTTTTCTTGTTTTTTTCATTTTTAAAGAACTGTGCATAGACACTTATTTATTTTTCATGAGGCGGAAGAGGGATCCTGACTTATTGAGAGAAAAGAGGTTGTCCCTTTAGAGAAGTATGTTATATATACCTCTGAAATACTTGTTAAGGTGTTCCCCCTCACTTTACTCTACTTGACTGAGTTGACAAGGGTTAACCCAAAAAAACCGATTAGAGTAGGTGGTACTAGTTAACAGTGCAAGTTTTTTGTTTTCACCAAGACTTACTCTGAACATAACGTATTTTCCATTAGGGTATCATTGACTGAAGACAACAAGATCTTCATAAAGATAAAGGACGACAAATAACCAAATGTTGATAGTTTTACAAGTCCTCTTATATTTCTCTGACTTGTCTTAAGAGCCAAACACAGTTTCATGTAAAACTAACCTACCAGTGCAAATAAGCAAACAAAACGGAAAGTAAAGGGCAGAAGTAAAGTGAAAGAAAGAAAATCACACAAAGAAAAACATGCAAGCAAAGTAAAGAAAAGCATAAAGCAATGCAAAGCAAGAAAGAAAACCCTACTCCTACTCCTACGCTAAACAATGCATGGGCCTGCTCACATAAAGCGATATTTACAATGCAGCCACCAACGCATTGGTTGATCCATGTTGGTGAAGGAACTGTTAACAAGAAAGATATACATGAAAACCAACAAACTGAAAAGATAAAACAATGAAGACCAACACACTCTGAGTTTAAAGGCATCTACAAAAAAGAAAAGAGTAAAAGAACAAGATAAGAATTCTGTAGACGTACCATGGTGTTGCGACACACTGTGCATAGACGATAAGAACATACACTCTTTTAACCTTGACTGACGAGAAAACATGAAGATGAACCACCATTGCTGGTTCAAAACGTCGATCAGAAATAAACCTAATGTGATGTATCCATAAGATAATCTACATATGAAGAAAGAAGACAACTTGTGCTTCGCAAGAGTGCTCATTGTGTAAGATTCCTCCAATGCATGAGTGATGGGATCACGTGATTTTGGTGGAGGATCTGAAATATGTGAACTAGATTGATCTTTAATGCACACAGGAGAGTGAAGAGGAGCCTTAGCAGTTTCAAAAAATTTCTAATCAGGAGTGGAATTGACCTCAAGACAACGAGGGCCTGACATAACCATCAGGACAGGCTAAAGTGCCTCGACAACTTGAGGGGTTTCCACTTCATTAGCAAGTAGATCATCGCAGAAAAATGGCCTAGAAAGGTTAATAGTGAGTGAATCAACATTGTGATCAAATGAAGGAGTACAAAGATCATAACAACCACAATAAAAAAAATTCGAGATGTTCATTGACATCCTCATGATATGACGAATAATGCAGAGGGGTTAATGAGAGACAAGAATGTTCACCCTCTGTGTTTTCGGAAATGACAAATGCAACCTTGAATGGATTTTTAGATAAAGATGTGTCCTCTCCGCAATGCAATGACAAACTGAGATCCGGTGTGTCCTATGAATGATCATAAGTAGAAACATCCGGTGATAAATTTTCACACAGAAAATCAAAAGTGGCATAATCACAAGAGATGTCAGGATAAAGTAGATGAGGTGTAGATGGAAGGGAGTCATCTGTCATAGTGGGTTCTTTTTCAGATTCCCGCACACACTCATCATGAATGAAAATGTAGGTTGGATACACAACATAAACTTTGTCGACAACGTGATCCTCGTGAACACAAGATGCAAAGTCTAGAATGGGAAAACACAACACAATACAATCCGGAGGATCAACAAAACGCAGGGACGGAGGTGGACATAACGAGTTCACGTGAAAAACATTAGGCTTGCAAGCCAAGTCTGCATAGAAATCAAGAGTAGGTGGGGTAGGAGGATGTGACAGTTCAACAAATGTGTGCACAACTTCTCCCACCTTGCATTGCAGGGCTATAACTGCTTGATGAGAAGAGGACGGACAATCACTTGTGACAACAACCTTTTCGATCTTGGATTTTGCACCTCTAACACGAAGGTATGTTGGGAGGGGTTTGAATGATTCTAATACTTGTGTATTTTTCAGATATGTTAAAGAGATACTAAAAAATTTCATGAAGAAATTTCTAGTCAATTTCATCCTTTGGGAATTGAAATGCGAGATTACGAAAGTGTTCCAAAATTGAAATAAGGATTAATAAGGGTATTTCCATAATTCCATAATTTTTTGGTTAAGTTCTTTACAGTCAAAATGATGGAAAGCATGGTCTATCTCTACAACCAACTGATGAAGAGAGTGAATAGATTTATCAGGCAGTGTGACACACCATTGTAATGGGTGCCCTTGAAGCGTGAATGTGAACAATGAGCAAGTCATGTAATCCTCATCGATTCCATACATGTAACAAAGATTTGTAAAGACAACTCTGTGTTTATGCCAGGCTGCTTCGCCTTCACCTTCATATGTATTTTGTGACAAGTGATTCCAGAGATCCTTCGGGTTTACAAAGTCATTTCCATAAGACATACATCTTGAAGGACGAATTGTACAGTTATCCATGATAGATGTGTAGAGATTCAAAATAGACTTTGGGGACTGAACTTGTCATTTGGCCCTCCTTCTAGCGCCATAAATGTTGATAGTGATGGATCCACCAACATGTAAGGGGATCTCCTCGGTAAGAAGTCCCAACTAGACCTCAAACAGTTTGGAGTTGGAGTCCCAGCAGTGCGTAGTAAAGCTATGCCTTGACTGTGATAGGATGCAGATATAAGCGTGATATCTTTGTCGAAAGCAAGTGTGTGACCTTGCAACGAGTCAAGAGAGATGCATGGGAAGATTCTAACACATGGTGGGGGGGCAAGGAAGTGTGCTCCTTAGAAGCCTATAATAAAACATAGCCTAAAAAGAACACAAGCTGAATGACATCACAAGTTGGAAAGAAGAATAGTCGACAATCCAGAGTGATGGGTTAAACCAACAACACAACTTCAACGCGATTCATACAATCATATATGAAAAAGTTCATATACAAATGTGTAAGTTAAACAAGTTAAACAACATACATTGTTAGAAAATTATATATTACAGAGCAACAGAACACATAAAATATTTTGTAGAAATATAAGCAAAGAAAACACATAAAACAAGAGAGACACAGATATGTGTGGTTTACTCACTTTGGGCTATGTCCACAGGAAACATACAATCCTTCCTTTTATATTATCCAATAAACTGAAGAGATACAACCTACAACAGATCCACTGTAATTCCCTTCTCTCTCGCTCAATCACCTCTCTCTTTCTCACTCAGAATATAGATCTATGTAGATGCAATACAATTTCCTCATATATAATGAGGGGTTTCATTCGAGGGAAAAAAAACTTAAATTAAACATAGCTTCTACCGTCAGATCTTCACCTAATGAACAACCGAGATTGACTACAAAATTACAACATTTTACATCTATTTTTAGCTTCGGGGGCACTGCTCCCGATCCCCCACTAGGGGGGCGCTCCCAAAGGTTGCAGCTGCGCCCCCCCCCCCCCCCCCCCCCCCCTAAACGTAAATATTACAGGTGGTGTTTCCGCCACATTACGAACCAAGGTCCAATGTGGCGAACCTTTAAATAAAGAAGACAATTAGGCTCCACACCCAACATACATTGCTAAAAGTAGCCAAAATAGTCAAACTACAATAACAACATATGCATGAAGACATGATGGCTCTATTATATTATATAAAAGTGAAAGTTTCATCCATACATACAACCATGACAACCATTAACCCTAGTAGTGGAACGTTACAGTCAACGCCACCTACTCCTCTAAAGAGATGTACTTGTTCTGCACCGTGGAGAAGCTAAGGTTCATCACAATACTCTCCAAGCCCTCTCTAAGCAATGCCTAGCAAAATCTTGGCTCCCAAAAGCCTCTTCTATGAGTTATGAGGTTATATATATATATATAGCAAAGGGTGGGGTAACCATTGACATTTCCCTTTGACTTTTGGAGTATCTTCATGAATCTTCAACTTCATTACATATAACTCTTTACATTACATATGATTGTTTGTATTTCACTAATGACACTTGGAATTTCACTTTACATTATATTGGATTACAACATTTACGGCTCACAGTAGTGAGGCAGTCGAGACAACTCATAACACAACTCGACATGACACTATTGACATGTACTAGTTGATTGTGGTGTCCATGTCAAGCTGTTGTGATGTGAAGTGATGGGTGTGTCCTCGAATGTACTTTGACTTCACCTCCGCATAGCTTGGTGTTGCAGGGTCTTCAATGGTATTGTTCTTTGCAAGACAAATCCATGCATGTGTTTCTTTCGCTTGCTGTTTGATGTGCTTCGTGTGTAAATTCAAGTGCGAGCAAGTCTTCTAGCATGCACTCTGTCTTCATATCATTCTTAGTGATGCCATGATCCATCAGCGTACCTGTTCCTGCAATTCACTCATGATAGGACAACATTAAATCCAAAACCTCCTAGTCTAGCATGATGTATTGTTCCCGTGTTTTGGGTTGAGGTCACTGGGAGGGAGGATAAGAAACTGAAATTGCACATATCACAACTCAAGCAGGGATGAGAGGCTTCGAAGGAATATCGGAAAAAACTGCGCAGAGGTCACTGGGAGGCAGATTTGCGCAATCTAGGACAACAATGACAATTGCAAGGTGGAACCTAGCTGAGAAAGACTGCACAGTTCCAGGGAGGAAGACAAGACAGGGTTTCCAGGGAAACTGTTGGACAATTCAACACAATTTTCAGGATGAGGATAGGGAAGGTAATTCAGGGTCCAACTAGGAATTTGCACAGTTTCCTTGAGGATTACAAATCGAGCAACAAGAAGCACTTGCAGGTAATTCTGCGTAATTTTCCAGAGTAGGGCATGATCAAGTTGCAGGGAGACGCTGTCACAATTGCGCATTTTTGAGGGACAGTGCGGGACAGGTAGCAGGGGCCTTCTCGACATAACTGCGCAATTTCTAGGATGAGTACAAAGCAGGGCAACAGGGAGAGTGTCGATCAAAACTACGTAATTATTAGAGGTAGGGCAGAGAAAGCCAATAGGAGGGGTTGCTTCTTAGATTTGTGCAATTTCTTGGAACATTGTAGTGCCCGACAACAGAGGCCTGACTCATGTGTCTGTATAGTTTTTGGAGGCAATGCCAGGCAGGCAGCTGGTCATGTCTGCATAGTTATGGAGAGCAGAGAAACTTGGGGTCTGTTAAGGCCACAAAAATCGCTTCCCGTTAGGGTTATGGCTTCGGCTAGATATAGTGGGACTGGTTTCCCAGTGAAAGGTAATTGAATGAATGTATAATTATTATTTTTGAGTGAAATAGATGGATTTGGAGCAATGAATCAAATGGAAAACATATGAATTAATCTACTCTATAACCCGGGATTGTTTAACATTTATCTAGATGTGATCTATAATGATTTTCCTTAGTAAATGACAATATAGATTGCTCAAACACCAATGGAAATGAAAATATTTCAAGATGATTATTTTGATTAAATAGTTAATCAAAATAATGTGTATAACTCATATCGCATTTAGAATATCAAAGCAAATTTCTTAACATGTATTTAAAAATATCAATGGAAACATGATCAGAAATGAATACATGTAACACTGTTTTTTAAATACCATGTAATAAACAATCTGAAAAGATAAATTAACTATTTATTTATGAACAAAACAAAGGTACAAAGATAGAATTACCATATGCACGTTGCTTAGCTCTTAAAAGAAATAACAATAGTTTAGTCCTTTTTACAAAGATGATTTCAGGATTACAGAAATGCAACTTCTCAAAATTCTTTATGAAAATTCCTAAAACAATGTTTCAGTCGTTCTATTGAGAAACGTATGAAAGTTCAATAGTGCAAGCTTTTGTAAGCCTTTCTTCATAAAATTCAGGAGCTTAATTTCATACAACAAGAAAGCTTAAATAACAGAAAAGCAACTGAATGTATTGTGCAGAGCATTGAGGGAATTTAAACAGATCCCTTCAATAACGCTTAAAGGAAAACAATTTTTTGGTAGAAATTTCTGGATGTGATTCGCTGTCTTCATCGATTTTATTTGTTCCATCAGTTTATCTGGATGTTTTTCTATCTGTTTGAACTGAACTACCACTTATCAACACAACTGTCTGCTTCTGTCATGAACTTGAACACGGAAAATAGAAATCGATAAGCTAAAAATAAATGAGACTGATAAGTGAGTTTTATTTGAAACAAATAACGTTTTGCAGGAAATCAAGATAAAAATGTAGAGTGTAATAAATCCCGAACACAAACATCATGGAGAAGAATGCGGAGTGAGGTCTATGATAAGAGAGGGAGACTTTATGGTCTTATCAAAAATTGCAAAATAGACGCTGATGAAAAGGGGAGGCTTAGCGGTTTTAATTAAATCGCAAGAAAGAACAAATCACAATCGCTTTTAGATTGGGGATAGAACTCAGAGTAATCACAATTTCTTTAAGATCGAGAGTACTCCAAACAATATCTAAAGGGGGCTTTCTCAAATCATATCACAAGCGCAACATCAGAAAGGTGGATGACTAACGGTTCCTAAAGTTTTACGATTTGTGATCTGTGAGATGACGTGGAGGATGATGTGGATCTGATGTCACTACTAATGTGGTAGATGAAATGGATCATATCGCAATCACAATCGGTGTAACACAGGAGGCAGGAAGCAATGATCCTTTGTTATTTGTGGTTGTCACTGATGTGGGGAATTATAGTTGATTTTCCTGTCAGGTCTGGGCTTGATCGCAATCACAATTCAAATTGTAATCGCAAATTGGTGAAGGTAATGGGGCATGGATTATGCGATGCAATGGACACGAGGTCCTTTAGAAATGCAGTTAATAACCTGTTTACATCTGGTCTAATCGCATTTTGCAATTCGGAGTTTGGGAGTGGGCGAAATATAAACGATGGGAATTGCAATGAGCGATGAGAGATTGTGATATATCGCAATCATATGGTGGAGTGGGTAGAGGGGATTGATTCTTATTTGGAGCTGTGCGACGGGGTATGTGAAATGGGATTTATGTTTTATTTGTGATGTGAAATGCGGGTTTTGGAGTGTTCGTAATTTTATTCGCATAACCCATTTTTTTTTGTTTTATACTTAAGGCTTTAAGGCCTAAGTACAATATGGTCTTGGGGTGATTATTTTTTATGGTTTTTTCGATTTTGGCCAAAAAAGCAGCGATTCTTGTTATAAAAGGGGGCTATAACGTAAGACAAACAAAATATTTTTAATTTTTATGTTTTAAAATTTATTAAGGGTCCACATTTTGATAAAATAAATTTCATAGGAAATTTATAAGATAGTTAAATGGAGGGTTGTTGGATATCACAACAATTGGCGATTCATTGGAAGAACCATTTATCTCTGATGAATGATAATGAAGTTTCAAATTTTTAGTAGAAATAATTTAAGGAGTGAAAAATAATTTTCGAAATATTTAGATAAATAAAATTACTTTAACTATAAAACTCATTAGATTGCGATTTATTTTAAAAACCTTTCGTGAATGAAAACCTCCTATTTACTTGTATCAATCATTAATCAGTTATAAAAATAAAGTAGGTGGCCTTTTACGAGTTAGCTTATAATGTACTCATTCATCACAAGCAGAATCACTGATGCTAGCAAGTGTTCATAGCCTCGTCAAGGTTACCTTTTAACCAACAACAATCAGTATCCCATCCATTTAATAGTGCAATAATTAGAGGTAAATTTTATTTTTCTTTTCTTTTCTTTTTTGGTGTTAAAAATCCATTGTCCTGGTTTGGTGGCCAAATAAAAACAATGCCATTCACCAGTAATAATTAAAACTGAACAAGCTGGCTCGTGATAAAACCCCTTGTCTTACAATTAAAAATCATAAGACATTACCCTGATTTGGTGTTTAGTGTGGTAATGCTAGTTTAATTAGTTCCCTATGAACATGGTAAGAAGGCTCGTGATGAGACCTCTTATCTTTTTAGATTTATGATATTTTAGAATTACACTCCATAAAATTCGCTTTTTAATAGATGGGGAGGATCATTGACTCCTTAAGAGTTTTGGATGACAAATCCGAGTTGAAAGTGCTTTAGTCGTATAACAATCTTTACTTTTTAAGAATAACCTTTTTGACTGAAACTAGAGTAAAAGGATATAATTTTTGAAGTTTTTAGAAGATTTTACAACTTAAAGGAGAAAAATTCAGAGTTATATAATTTTTATCTAGTTTTCAATTTTGGTAATCACTTCTTAAAAAAATTCTACTTTCAAATTGAAAAAAGTAAAAATAACTTCAAGAGATGTTTAAAAAGTTAGTAGAGTACTATTTAGCATTTTTATTAACAAAATTTGTAAAGGAAAAATAAATTGCAACAGGACAATGGAAGTGATTCTTTTACAGATTTTTTATTTTTATTTATTTATTTATTTTCCTAAGATTTTTTTTTTCTTTAAGATGAGCCCATTTACAGGAAGATAATCTCTCTTTCCTAATAAATCTTGAAGTATAAATGTAGATGGGCTTATCTGTTCAACAATCTCAAATGGACCAAGCCATAATTTCTGAAATTTGGTATGTTTTCCTTCTCTTCGTGTGCTTTGTCCCACTTGAGAACTAGATGTCCAACTTGGAAGGATCTTTGTGTGACTGAACGTGCATCAAAAGAAGCTTTCACCATCTGTTGATGTTTTGTGTGTGTGAGTTTGACCTTTTCCCTTTCTTCTTCTAGTTTTAGGATTTGTGAATTTCTTAATTGCAAGGAAGAAGAAGGTGTTTCTTCAATAAATTGAACTAGGGCTAATGAAGGAAGAGCTAAATGTGATGGAATGATGACTTCCTTCCCATTTATTAAGTTGAATGGGAAGTGCCTATAGAGGCCTTGTATATTAAAGCTTTGTGCCAGTTTCTTTGGTTTTGATCAACAATTCTTTTGATTATTCTAAGGAGATTTTTATTAATGGATTATGCCAAACCATTTCCCTAGGGATAGTAATTAGTAGAATATTTGAGTTTAAAACCTCTCCTAGTTGCAAATTCAATCATACTGGTACCCGAAAAATAAGATGCATTGTCAAATATAAGTGCAAACGGAAAACCAAATCTTTTAATGATAAATTGATCATTAAATTCAATAACAGATTCAAAATTGACTACCTTTAGCAGAATTGCTTCCACTCACTGGGTGAAGTACTCCGTAGCAGTCAGAATATATCTATGTTGTTTAGAAGAATGAGGAACGATCTCACCTATGATATCCAGTCCCCATTGTTCGAAAGGTTGCTCGATGTTGACTGGCTGCAGAGGCAAGGTTGGTTTTCGTTGTCTTCTAGAAGCAGTTTGACATGTTTTTCATTTCCTTACGTATACGTGGGTATATTTGAAGAGAGCTAGCCAGTAGTATCCAACATGTAATATTTTTTGTGCAGTAGTATCTCCTCCAAAGTGTCCACCTGCTGGTCCATCGTGAAGTTCCTGCAAAAATGTTTGTGCTTCAGACTTTTCAAGGCATCTTAACAATATGGAATCATAGTTTCTCGTAAATAACACATTATCAACAATATCATAATGAATTTCTTTTAATCGTAAATATATTTTTCTTTTATGATTGAGTTCGGGAGGAACATATCTATTTTTCAGATAAAAAATTAAATCAACGTATTGGGACTCAACATCAATTACACTTACCTCAAAAATATGTTCATTGTTACCTATGTCCCCTTCAGCTGATATGCTGGATTCTACTTTAAGAAACTTGCAGGAACCTTTCCCTTTAATAGTTTTCGCTGGTTTAATTTCAATATTGTACTCCTTTAGAGCTATTACCCAATTTTCTCTCTTTTCTCCTAAGTCTTTCTGTATTAGTAATTGCGTTACTGCTGGGAATGGGACTATTACTTTTGTGTGTGTTTTTAAAAGAAAAGGTCTAAAATGATTTACAGATTTATATTCAACAAATGCTTGTTTTTCTACTTTTGAATAATTCAATTCAGCACTGTGAAAATTTGAACTGAAAAAAGAGATGAGTACTTCAATTTTTTTACTATCAATTTGTGTCAAAACAACGACATAAGGCATTCAAGAAGCAAAGGTATATAAGATGGTATGATCGGAGAAATTTAGGGTATTTAGAGAAGGAGCATTGATAATTTCCTGTTTGATTAAATCACATGCTTTCTTTTCATGATGACCCCATTTAAAAATTGTGTCTTTCTTAATCGTTTGTTGTAATAGAATAATAATTTGTGAGAAATAAGGGACAAAGCTTTTGACAAAATTGAACTGTCCAAAAAATGATTGCATGCTTTTTTTGTTATATGGTGGAAAAATTTCTTTTATTCTACGAGGGTCAATGCAAATTCCATTTTTTGACATAATGAATCCTAAAAGTTTCCCTTCACTAAGAGAGAAAAAAGTCTTTTTCGGATTTAATGAAATCCCATATTTTCTACAACATTCAAAAAATTGTCTTAAGTCTTGCAAATGATTATTTTTGTTCTTTGAATAACTAGTAATGTCATCCAGATAAACAACAACCATTTTGTTTAACAAGCCTTTGAAAGCTATATCCACAACTCGTTGGAAAGTGGCCCCTGCATTTATTAAATCGAATGGCATTTTTTGGTAGGCATAAGTTCCCCATTTAGTTCTAAAAGTAGTCATTAGCCTATCATTTGGGTGGACCATGATTTGATTATATCCTGAAAAACCATCAAAGAAAGACATAAGTTCAAAACCAACAACTGATAGATTAAATCTGTTCAATAGTGGGTAGTGGGAAATTATCCTTTTGACTCGCCTTATTGAGATTCCTAAAATCTATACAAATGCAGATATCACTGCTTTTCTTCCTAACAAGTACCAAGTTGGAAAGCCATCTTGAATGCCTAATAGTGAAAATGATTTTAGCATTTAGGAGTTTATTCAATTCCGTTTTGATTTGATTTTCTAAGTTCGGGTGAATTTTCTTTAATTTTTGTTGGACAGGTTTATCATTTTATAACATCGAGATTGTATGTTGAATGATGGAAGTGTCAAATGTTTTAAGATCTTCATAACTTCAGGCAAATACATCCTTATATTTTTTAAACAAATGAATGAAGGATAATCTTTCTTTAGACAAGAGACCAAGTCCTAAATTGATGTTCTGAGGTTTAAGATCTGTACCAAGGTTTATTAATTCAAATCTCAAAGTTGAACTCTATAGTTTTGAGTTAGTAACTCTTTTAAATCTGTCTTTTAAATCATAGAGATCCTTAAGTTTTACTACAGATTTGGGTATGGGATTATCATTGATTTTATGGTTTAATTTATCATTGTGTTCATCTTCATTACTTATTTGGTCATCGTATGATTTTTCAGAAGTTAAGAAGCTTAAAATGTCTTCATCTTCATTAAATACCCGCCAATTGGTGATATTATTAGGAATGGATGGTTTAAAGATTAACTCTATAGAAAATCTATTGAGACTGTATCTTCCGATGGGATTAGTTTTAATGCAACGTTAGCGAGAAGGTTGACGCTAGCATTCTGAATCCTAGGAATAACAGAAACGTTAAACACTAAACAATGTGAAGTGGGAGACTGAACCAAAGACAGATAATGCTTCAAGTGCATAGAGATACCATGCATCATGCTTCTTATGTGTTTAATTACAATTTTTGAATCTCCAAAAACTTGAAGGTATTTAACACCAAGGCTAATTGCTTTGTACATACCTTGGACCAATGCCTCATATTTTGCAATATTACTTGTGCATTCGATTCCCATCTGCAAAGTCAACATTGTCTTCACACCTTCAGGATTAATCAATATGCAACCTACTCTTGCACCATCACTTGATTTCGACCCATCAAAATACAATGTCGTGAATAAAGAATTAACTAATGGTTTTTCTAGCATATTTACACATCTGAAAAAATCTGTCTATGAAAAATTTTCAATTTGAGAAGCTACAAAATTACTCAGAAATGGTGACGTTTGTGATTTAAAATTATAAAAAATGATTCAGTAGAGTAGTTCCAAGAATGTTGTTCTTAAATGCTACTGCCTCATTTTCACCTTCAAAATCTGTTATTGAATGTTTCATGTGTTTTTCTCGGTTGGTTCTAATTTGATTCAGATTTCCATTAAATGGGAGCCATAAGTGAGACCAATTAGTGGAAAAATAATTGTGTATTTTTTTTGACCAATCTCTACTAAGAATTAAACCGTAGAAGTATGGGATATCAACAACTAGTATATCAATTATTTGACAAATTTAAGGATTGAAAGATAATCTAATAAGAATTGAATTCATTTCTCCTATGAATTTGGCTTTTGTCCTATCGAGTTGCATAATGTGAACTGCAGTTTTTTGGGGTGACATGTTTAATTTTAGACAAACTGAATACAACACGATATTTGAAGAAGCCCCTGAATCTACCAAGACGTTATGTACATTTTTATTAAATATTTCAAAAGTCAAAAGAAAAGGAGGTATGTGAATTAGACTTGTCACCTATCAGAATAGCATCAGAGAAATCGAATAATGAATGACCAGGAGGTTTACCCATTCCGTTAGAAGCTTTGGATACCACAACAGCATGAAGAGGAGAAGTAGGTGCTGCGTTCAATTCTTTTCGTAAAAATTTTTGTTGTTGTTTCAGTTTAGTGAGTTCATGAAGGGAAATGTTTGATTTTATTTTATTCATACCCTCAACTATATTGTACTCAATAGCATTTGAAACTACTAAGGCTATGGGTGAACATGGAGAATTGGATGAAAACGAAATTACTCGGGGGGAAGTGGAAGAGGACTTTTTAACAACAAATTTATCTTTAGCAATGGAAGTTGAAGGTTTATGTTTTTGAATTGGTTGTATAGGATCAACTGGAACTTTAATTCTTGCGCTAACAGGTAATGATTCATATTCATTTTTACTATCAGAAATAGGAAGAATAAAATCCCACATTCCATTTAACTCAGCTATTTTTTCATCTTGGGATTCATCAGCAGAAAATGTTGCTTCCTCCTCATCTTCATCATCAGTTTCTGCATTAGAGATCGTGTTTGGAGGTTATGGATTAGGTGGCTGATTTATTCTGTATGTTCTAAAAGGTTTTTTTGAAGAAGATTCAACTACTTGTTTTTTTATCTCTACCATCTTGTTAGACAAAGTTTTAAGGACTTGTTGCAAGCCTTCAAGGTCAAAGGGATCTTTAAGTGCTTTCTTTTTAGATTCATCCTTAAATGCAACTCTTTTTAATTTTCTTTCTTCTTGATCCTTTTTATTTTCCATTGCATTTATCCCCTTCTCTACAGACACAAATTCTTTCATGTTTTCTACCAAGGTATCTTTATTAGCTCTATTTATGAAAATTTCTACCCTAGAAGGAAGAGATGAAATATACCATTCAATTTGTACATCGACACCAGGTCTAGAAGTAGCTGGGATTTTATTTAACAATTTGTTAAATATGGAATTGAAACCTTTTATCTTTTCCCCTGAATTCATTTTTAAATTGGAAAGGATAAGAGATGTGGTTGAGCAATCATCACCAAATTTAGTCAAAAATTGTTCTTCAAAAATATCCCAACTAGTAATAGAATTGGTTGGTAATGAAAAGTACCAAGACCCTGCTGATCTTGTAAGAGTGTACGGGAATAATCTAACAACAACGTCTTCTTCAACTACCTCATTAATATTTGTTAAACAGACATAGACAACAAGAGAAAATAGAAAGATAAATCATGCATTGCATTTTTTATTCACAAATGATGTATATTTATGGTACATTATGTGACCGTTGGGATTCACATCCCAAGGTCTCTTGGACTGCTTTGTCCATTCGGCTTCCACGCTAACCCTTTAGGATTAGGTGTCCAACATTCCCCCCCTTAATCCGAAGGGTTATGTATGAGTCCAAGAAAAGAGCTGTAATACAAAATGTGCAATAATGCATGGCAGCACTAGGCTGAATGTGCTCTATGAAATGTTGGTAAAAAAAGGGTGGTGGTTTAAGGATAGCCACCAATACTGGAACGCTTAGTGCAGTTCCCGGAACTCTTCCAAAACTGGCAAGAAGTTGAAGTCTTCTGCTAGAGGAAGTGATCCTATTGTTTTAAAGAGGGAAACCATCAACCAATAAAGGGAGGTCTCACCCC
>APFE031535104.1:77701-116850 GCA_000404065.3 Pinus taeda | reverse complement strand
ACGAGTTTGCTTCATTCATTCATTAGAGTTCTCTTGCAGGGATTGCGCAGAAGAGGCAGGCAAGCAGTGGAAGAGATTTGGAGATCAGATCTGAGCTGTATTGTGTGTAACAGAGGTGGAGATACTTGTGAGAAGTATTATGCTGTGTAATGTTACATGACTCAATCATTAATATACAGATAGTTGGGGTTTTTAGCGAGATGCTTTCCCCGGGATGCATCTTGTGTTAATGTGTGAATGCTCTTGATGTTTTATTGTTATTGATGCTGCTATTATGATGATCAACGTAGAGGAGCTTATGTATTGTGTATGTTTTCCGCAATAGTACATGATCAGGATAATCTCCATTGAATATGTGTTAAATTATTCAAAATTTCTACACTCGTAGGGTAGTCGCTTGAGCATAAATTGGTAATTTATTAGAAGATGTTAAATTTGATATTTTCAGTATCCTAACTAGATAGTTGGATGTATTGCAGGTAAAATAAAAATAGGTAGACATTGAACAAGCACTAGCAATCTTTTGTCCTCATTGTCCTCGTAAACATGGTCATAAAGAATGCCCATTATATGGAATTGGAATATGTGTGATATGTGCAAAATACCATACAACTCATAAGTGCCCATATTTGATAGCATACTTCATAGTTATGATTCATGACAACAGAAAAATCTCATTCTCTAGCTATGATTCATGACCCTTCTACATTTTTTACAAATCAATATAATTGATAACAATATCCTGGACCTTCTTCAAAGAATTAATAATAATATGAACCCTCATGGCAGAATTAGCATTACCCTAGACCATCCTGAAATATTCAACAATATTTTAGACCCCCTTAGCAAACCAACAATATCTTGGATGACCTTGTAAAAATCCGCAATATACACATATCCTTCCTAATGGGAAAATCAGACCACTTAAGGGCCACTATGGCCTTAAAATTGGCAACACCCTCTTGGTCCAACTAATCAATCTATAGGACCACTATTCCAATCACAACAACCATAATAATTACAACAACTTCAATTACCTCTTAATGCTCCACCTTCGTTATTCCCTCATTACCCGTACAACCCAATCCCTACCCAAATAACAAACCCGTTCAACTCATTGGAATATTAGACACCCATGATTATTGTCTTCCCTCATTTGAATGTGATGAAATACAAGAAAGACTAGGGTAGACAACTTCTGTAGAAATATCTCCAATAATTTATGAGAAAACAAAAAATGAAAATAAAGAGTAGACTCAAACCTAGCCTGAAATTGTTTCATCGGCTGTAACCTACGATGGATCCAAGTAATCATTTCCACCAATATCAGGTCCACCTATTGAATCTAATAGTCACCATAAATTTTCTAAAGGTGCATTCATTGCTCTGCCATTCCCAAAAATATTAGCTTTAATAAGACAACTAGTATACAAAGAAGTTGACCTAGTCGGGGAACTGTGAATTTTTTGTGTTCAAATTCCTTTTTTGAAGGCTATTAAAGATGTAACCATTTATGCAAAAAATATTAAATAATTGCATGTTAAGAAGCCTAGAAGGAAACTTGAAGACCCCCCAATTATCCATATAGTTTTTACACTGTCTAATTTAATCTTGAGGAAATAAATTCCTTTGAAGTATGATGATGCTGGGAATCCTACAGTCAATATACAAGTGCAGGGCATCAATTTTCCCAATATTTTGGTAGATATGAGATTTAATATTAATATTATAACCTTGAAGATCTATTCTCTTTTTGGATTACATAAGTTAGGACCTACTCCCACTATGTTGGAATTCGTTGATAGGTCTGCAATTAAACCAGAAGAAATTCTTGAAGACACAATAATTTTAGTGGACTCCTCAGAGTACCCCACCAATTTTCTCATTCTTAATCTTAAAGAAAATATGGAAGGACATCCCCTCATATTAGGAAGACCATGGCTCACTACCAACGATGCCTATATTAGATTCCAGACTGGGAATATGACGATTGCATGAGGAAAATACATCAAAATCCTTACTATTTACCCCCTGCTAAACTCAATATAGAGTTTAGTAGTACAGTAGGATTCTTTCTTGAACACAAATAAGAAAATTTGCATCCAACCTTAATATTGAAAAAAATCTTACCTTCAAATAAGAAATTTAGGATGATACCATTAACAGTTTCATCAGTTAACCCTCTTAAGTATAACAACAATTTTTCCAACTACTTGAAGCCGTGACAGATAATGAGGATCAAGGTAACCCTATAGAAGAGTTGACTGGTGATCATATCCCTACAACGCTTGCCCATAACAATGTTCCAATTGAAATAGAACCAGGAAAAATGTTGAATACTAATTCCAATACCACTAGTTCTCAATGGGAACAACTAATACAAATCTTCCAAAAACCAAAACAAGACCTTGCTTAAGCCTACACATACATGAATGGAATCAATATCAAGTTATGTACACACCATATCTATATAGATAAATGTGCTCGTCCTATTCGCCAACCTCGTAGAAGATAAAATCCACATCTTAAAGATATAGTTAAGCACGAACTCCATATATTACTTGATGTTAATTTCATATATCGTATATCAGATATCCGATGGGCTTAGCAGCTTGTTGTCATCCCTAAGAAGAATGGGAAGTGGTCCATTTGTGTAGATTACATATAATTGAATAAAGTCATTAAAAAAGACCACTTCCCCCTTCCATTTATCAAATAAGTCCTTGAAACTTTGTCTAAAAAGAAATACTTTTCTTTTCTAGACAGATTCAGTGGATGTAATCAAATCCAAATTTCTCCAAAACACCAAGATGAAACTACATTCACGTGTCCATTGGGAATGATTTCATATCAAGTTCTCCCATTTGGTATTTGTAATGCACCTAGAAATTTTTAGTGAGCAAGCATAAGTATATTCTCGTGTTTAGTTAATGATGGAATTGAAATTAATATGGACGATTTCACATAATACGATGATGAATTTAAAGAATCCTTGAACAATCTCGATAAATTCCTCATCAAATGCATATTATCTAAGCTATGTATTAGCAATTCAAATTTCCATATGCTAATGATAGAGGGTGAGGTTTTGGGACATTTCATTTTTGCTACAGATGTTCAGGTGGAGCCCGTGAAAATTGTGGTGATTCTCAGAATCTATTCTTCGAAGACACAAAAAGAGGTACCTAGTTTCTTATCTATGCTGGTTACTACCGAAGGTTTATAATAATTTTTTAAAAAATTGCAACACCTCTATATGAATTAACAGGAAATGTGGAGTTTGTTGCAGTGAAAAATGTGATGATGCTTTTGTAGAATTAAAGAAATTAGTTTCAACAACACCAGTATTAAGAGGTATAAATTAGAAACTTCCATCTCATATATCCTCTAATGCATTACAAACATCCATAGGAGCATTACTTGGGTAGGAAGAAGAAAAAAAAAACCTTGTTCCATCTACTACATTAGGAAAAATATGATGCCAATAGAATTAAATATATAATGACGGAAAAGAAGTTTTAGGTTGTTGTATATGCTACTAACAATCTTTTCCATTATATCATTGGCTATCCTGTTTTCTTATATATGGATCATTTTTCTATCAAATATTTAACAAATAAACTAATTATTAACGGTAGAGTAACCCGATGGTTTTTTTTGTTTTAGGAGTTCAACATCACCATCAAGGATAGGCCAAGGAAGGAGAACCCCATTGCAGACTTCTTGTATAGATTTTCTCTTGAGAATGACTCATATCCTATAGAAGATGAATTTCTAGATGAATATTTATTTGCGGTATCCACTAGAATTCCATGGTATGTTGATGTTTCCAACTATCCTTTAGTAGGGAAATTACCATTGCATTTATCTCGAGAGAAATGACAAATCATTCAACATAGTGCTCATTTTTCCTGGATAAATGGGTACCTTTTTTCTACATGAGTATATCTTCATATTTGTAAATGCATAAGGGAGGATGAAGTCTATGATATTCTTAAGGCCTTTCATGATGAAACCTATTGAGGCCATTTTACAGATATAATAACAAGGGATAAAGTATTGCATATGGGTTACTTCTGGCCAACAATATTTAAAGACAACAAGAAATATATTTAGGGATTTGATGGTTTCCAAAGAATGGGGCATCTAATTTAATATGGCGAAATTCCTTTTTAAATGCAACTAGTATTGAAACCATTTGAATCATGGAATATGGATTTTGTAAGCCCTATCAATCCTCCCTCCAATAAAAAAAATTACAATTTTGTCTATACCAACTACGTTAAAAAGTGGTTGAGGCAAAAGCTCTTTCAAGAGCTACATAGGAGGTACTGTTAGAATTCTTGTTCGAACTTTTTGTCTAATATGACTTACCTCAAGAAATTGTCACTAATGGAGGACCACCATTCATCGCTCATAATATTTTAGTAGCATTGTAGAAATATGGCATTAAGAACACAATTACTTCATTATACAATCCACAAGAAAACAAATCGGTTGAAAGAAGAAACAAAGTGTTGGAAAACATTTTAATAAAAAAAGTGGCTAGTAGTCAGCAAGATTGGGCTTGCAAGATTTCTAAATCCCTATGGGCTTATCACACTACTTGGCGCAATACCACAAGATTTTCACCATACCAACTTATGTATGGTAAAAATCCCATTTTTCAAATTGAGTTTGAGATTAAGACTCTTCAGACTTCGCTAGAAATCAAATTGGATCTCTCAGAGGCACATAAACAACGCTTGAAGCAACTTAATGAATTGGAATGAATGCACTTAGCTTCCCTTCAAAAAACATCAATAGTTAGCAATAAAGGGTCAAATGGCATGACCATTTCATTAGAGAGAAGACCTTCCAAAAATGTGACTAGGAATTACCATATGATTCTAGACTCCAAGACTTCTCGGATAAACTTCCGACTAGATGATTAGGCCCTTATGAGGTCAATGAAGTATATGATAATGGAATAGCATGTGTTGTTACTATAGATGAGTCTATCGTCTCTTTCCTTGTAATTTTTCATTGATTTCACTTATATAATCAACCAATTGTGAATGAGTCTTTTATTATAAAAACTAGTGGATGACACAAATCTAGAAATCGTAGGTGGCTAATGGGATGCCCTTGCACTTGCCATTGGGTAAAATTCTCTATTTTTTACCAATAAAAAAAAAATATTTTTAACTTTTGTTTTTATTTTTTTTTTACTGTTGTTTTCATTATATATATATATATATATATAATATATATATATATATATATATATATATTATATATAATATATAATATATAGTTTTATTTACATCATAGTTGCTGCAACCTAAAATCATGGCTGCTACAACATCAAGTTATGGTCTATAACTTTAATTCACTGTTGATGTAACCTCAAAACACAACTGCTACAACTCTACATTATCGTTGTTATTTATTCACTCAAATATGAGAATACTTGATGCCTTCATATATTCATCAGCCATGACTTGTCAAGTATAGTGATCTCATAATCTCCCATTATTTTCAAATGATTATGATTGATTGAAAATCCTACCTTTTCCTCTCACCACATATGTCACTATATTTGAAACTAGCTGGGGGGAGGGAATTTTGGATAAACCTTGAATTTTCATTTTTGATGGGGTGAATTCTTTGCGTATCAATTGTCTTATTTTACTACCTTTTTCAATGAATTTGTGTAAATCCTTCTAAAAATAACACTAGCAGTATAACTTTCTATTGTGGACCATGCCTATGAGTATTTCCAAATAATTTAATACTAACATTTTGATTTATGACTATATATGACCTTCTTGTTATTCTCTGAAATGCTCCATTCTATTATGCATTAAAGTAGCTATGAGAAGAGGACCATGTGGAAGATGTTTTTAGGAACCCAACTTAAGAACTGAGGAAACATGTTTAATAAATAAAATCTCATACCACTATCTTCCACATATCTCAAATACAAATTTATAAAAATTATTTAACAAAAAGTTGGGAGTACAAGCAAACCTGTCGGGGTACTAAACAAGTCTGTTGATAGGGGGCCATGTTTGTATGGTAGTAAGGAAAACCCATCGGGGTACTAAACAGGAATACTAGTAGTGGGGATATGCTAGGTGAAAGGGAGATATAAAATATATAATATCATAATATTAATCAGCTTGGGAAGGGTCATACTCGCATTCGACTACAATTGGCCCCACAATCAAATGTAAGGAAAATAATTTCATACTTTGGCTTTTGGAGAATGGCTCAAAGTTTCCTATAAACATTATACTTTAACACTTTATTTTATTTCAAATATATGTATACGATAGGAAGTGGTACCTTTAGAAGTTATTTCTCCTTCTATATATAAGGAAGTTCTATCACAATTTTTCTATGACAAAGGGATTTATTTTTAAACTAGTAATGTTTTTCTTACCCTCGATTATATCATTTCATATACTTTCCTTTTTCGTCCATTCACACCATAATCCCTATCTTTTTAATCATCATAATGTGAATATAATTATCAATAGGTTATTAAATTGATCAATTGTTAATACAAGTCTCAAATATATAAAATGGAATGTGTGATTATCACTTTGTCTTATTATAATAATGATGATCTTTTGGCGGTGACCACATCGCTGTCTTGTGTGGTAAACCTATACAGAGGTACAATTTCTATCTTTCAAATTTAATAATGAAGTGGACCCATTTCTCTCAGCAACATCCAATTTAATCAACGACCAGGGATTGCCATTATACTAGTTGGGGGCCAAGGGGGTGTGATGTCATATTTCCCTTTGTCACATTGTTGTACCAATTCACATGCTCCACCATCATTCAACTAATGTCACCTCAACCATGTTATGAGGAGTCGAGAAAATAACCATTTAAACTTTGGCATTTTGCGGAGTTTGTTAGTCACCTTCGAGCGATAGAGTTAGATATAGTCATAAGGTGGGGGGGCAATGAATTTGATATGAGCCAATCTAGCTGTGAGTTATAGAGGAATCACGTGGAATTTTACAGTGTGCCTAGCACGTGTGGTTCTTTAAATGATACAAGGATTTGATAAGGATATGGAATTCATGCAAAATATAAATGACATAATGACACTGGTGAAAAATTTACAAGTCCAAGTAACATAGGAAGTCGCAGTTGAAGTCACAATATTAGCAACACAGGGAGAAAAATTGTATGAACTACATACCTTGCTACAATATGCAGCTCAATTGTTCCTAGAAGGTGAAGAATTGGTGAAAAAAGGGAAATGTTACAACCCCAATTCACTTCAAAATCCATGGAAAGAGGTGACAGAGATCATCTTTAGATACATAACATGTGATGGGAGATTTTATGTAGTTCAAGCTCACCACCTAAAATAGATGGCACACTTAAAAGAAAAGTTGTCTCTTCCTTTGTTTTTGAATTACATTATACATGAAACTGAACAATGAGTCAAACGAGCTAAAGAGCGTGTTATCCATGATAACCACTAGAAATAATTTTTGGTTTTATTAGTTAAGGTTTTCCATCACTGATCTTTGCATCTATCTATTGTTTTTATGAAAGAGGTTGTTGTGATTCACATTTGGAGAGCGAAGCACTTGTAGTCCATGTGCTTGTTGTATTTTCATGGTGTTGATCATGGTTGTAGAGATGTCACCATGTGAAGGTTGATGGTGTTGTTGTGGGATGTTTCGTCATGAGTGTATGGTTGTATATGCATTTGTTATGCATGTTGGTGTCCATATGTTATTATGCATGCATTGTCATGGTTATGGTTATGAATGTATGGAAAGTTGGACATTCATTGTGATGTCATTTTATGCAATAAGGTCATCATGAGGATATTAGTATGTTGTGATGCTAATGTGCTAGCTTATATAAAGCACGAGATGTAGATCATTAAAGTGAAGTTGCAATATTGGACCTCGAGACAAGAGCATGTCGCCATACATGTTTGTATGTTGGGAATTCAATTATGTAGGTTAAGGATTGTTATATGCATTATGGTTATGTGTATTCCTTTCATTATATTGGTGATTATGGTTACATACATGATAGATTCTAGTTGATTAGTGTAGTCATATGCACATGTGTTGGATAGTCATGAATAATAGTAACATGTGGTTGTGTGCATTGCTATTGTTTTTTTATGTTAGATAACTTGATGATTATATTATATGTTGTTGATTAGTATGTGATAGGTTAACTTGTTATGATTATTTTATATGTTATATGTTGTTGATGAAGATATTATAGGTTAACTTGTTGTTGTTATATGATAGTTACCTTGATGATTAGGTCATATGTTTTTTATGAGCATGATGTATAACTTGTTGTTATTATATGCTAGTAACTTGATGATTAGGGTTATTACATTAAGATCTTGATCTTATATGTATCATACTAAGTTGGATTGCTCTATGTGAATGGTTAGGGTTATGACATTCAAGTATGAGTCGACTTATTTGTGATATTGTGTTGTACTAATCTAGACTGTCTATGCAAATGTGATTATTATGTATGAATGATAATTTCTTATAAGTTTATGATGTGAACATGTTAGTTAGTGAGTATTATGGATATCATGCTCTTATTTATGTTTGAGTTGATGTGTTGTGAAGTTATATCATGCTAACTATATTGATTGTATAGACAAGATAGCCTCCCCTGAGATACATCAAGGTATGAGATTTCTTATGTCGTCTACTTTGTTCTTGAATGTTTGATTATTTCATCTAGTTGATTAATTTAACATGGTATGTTTGCAAGTTGGTTGAATGTTTGCTGAATTGCATAATATAAGTGTGTTCAAATGATCTTGTTTTAATATGGTTGTGTTAATACATATGTGTTGAGACAGATTGATATGTACTTGAATGTAGTAGGTAACAATTGTAGCATTATGTCTAATGACTATGAGTTGACTATGGATTAGGACATGATTATTAGTCTTGCTAAAGGTTTATTTAAAATTGGTATATATGATTGTCTTGATGTTTGGAACATGTGGTTGACATGTGTGAGAATTTGTATGGTAACATGCTTCGTATTAGCATGACAAGATAATAGTTGATGTGGTTATATATCTAACAGTTGGGTGATGTGACAATACATAGTAAACCTCGATTGAAACAAGGTTAAAAAGGTAAAAGAAAGGAATTTGACAAGAATTGTTTTGGCTATATTCGGAAACCCTAATTCCAAACGAATGAGTGCTTTGCATATAGGAAGTCTTCTTAACCTTGATTTCATCTGACACTATGTGGGTATGTGCTGTATTCATGGACATGTATTTGACAGGTATATTAGCTAGTCTCTAGTTACAGGTGGATTTTTCAAGGGAATTGGAGTCCCTTGAGAGATGACATGGACGTCTTTAGTTACAAGGCAACATGCTTGGCATAACAAGGTAAGGTAGCTAGTATGTTTTTATGATTATTTATGCACTGACAATTATATGTTCGTTGCAATGTGATGCAAGGAGTTGCATGGCAAGAGAGGTTGCCATGAAATATTGAAGAAGGCTCAGGATAATATTTCCTTAGGAACCATGGGTATGGAGTCATGGTGTTTGTTTTCAGTCTTGTGCTTTAGGTCTTTTGCAATTTGTTGAGCTTGATTTATAGTTTTGTTTATGTATGGTGCAAGGTCTTGTCACTTTGTTTGTGGTGTCATATTGTTATCGATTTTCATGGTCTTCTTCTTGTTTGTTTCTTGTGCTTGCCTTTTAAGTTTTGAGTTTTGGGAATTGGATGGGAAATAGGAAAGTTAGTGGACCTTGGAGAGAGTTGAATGAAATCCAGTAGGCAATGTAAGACTCAGATGAAGTCAGTGCATGTATAAAGGAAGTTGAAGGCAAGAGTATGACATCCAATTGGACTAGTTGTGTCCACTGGTGTAAATAGACGACACTGGGAGAGTCATGGCAAAGGTAATAAAGAAAGGTAAGGTGAATGGATTTAAACCATCATATGCCTTGGCTATGTTGGGAAATGTTTTTCTCAATGTTGCGCATGTGTTGCACGCATAAAGGGAATTCTCTTAACCTTGATCTTATGATATCTAGTAATTACATTGTGATCATGATTATGTTGGTGCCTATATGTGTATAAATTTATGTATGTATGTATGTCATGTCTGATAGGGTCATCATGGATCATGATTATTAATGCTAATATTTATATGTATATATATGTATGTATGTATGTATGTATGTCGTTGTCTGACAGAATGTTTAATGATATGTATATATGTGTATGTATGTATGTTGTTGTCTGACAGGGTCGTTAGGAGTCATTCTTGTGGAGGAATGATTTCCTATGCAAGTGAATGGCATGAAGGGGCTCCTGGTCTTATGAGGAATCACTTGGGAGGAGTAGCCTTGACATATATATGAGGTCAGTATCATGTAGTTATGAGTTGATATTATGTGATTATATTATGTCTATGTTATGGGTAGGCTACAATGAGGGATACATCAGTGAAATGAAAGCAGTGTGGTATGCAACATGCTAGGAAAAGTATGGATAAGACACTAGAAGCAAAGATGCTTGGTAGAGGCAGTGTGGTTTTGGATGTGTGATACTATTGTTGTGCATATTCTATGTATATTTTATGTGTTGCATATGTGATGTTCTACGCATGCGACATTGTGTATATATAGTGTGTGTACATATTTTTTATGCAATGTTATGTTCAAGGTGGTACATATAGTGTTGTATGAATATTGCATATGCAGTGATGGGTATATATGGTGCTATGCACATATGGTCTTGTGTGCATGTTATATATATGGTACTATGTACATATGGTGTTGTGTGAATGAATTTACAAGTGATGTTGTGAGCATGTGGTGCCGTGTACATGTTTTACATGTGGTGCTATGTGCATGTGGTGTTGTGTACATGTCGTGCATGTGATGTTGTGTAAATGTGGTGTCTTGTACATGTCATGCATGTGGTATTGTGTACACGTTGTATAGGTGGTATGATGTACATGTGGCGTTGTGTAGACATTATGCACATGGTTTCATGTACATGTGATGTTGTGCACACGTTGTGCAAGTGCTACTTTGTACAAATGGTACTAAGCACATGTTGTACATATGGCACTGGTGTATATGTGGTATTGTGTGCATGTCTTACATGCTATGTTGTGGGCATGTAGTACTATGTACGTGCATTATGTAGTTGTGGGCATGTAGTACTATGTACGTGCATTATGTAGTTGTGGTATCATGACATGTGTATTTGTTGTGTTGTACTTCATGTAGTACATGTATTGTGTTGTGTTGTACATCATGTGTAGGTACATGTATTGTGTATGTATTGTATGTCAAGTGTAGGTACATTTATTGTGTGGTGTTGTACATTGGGCATATATATATGTATTTTTTTTACATCAAGTGTAGGTGTATGTATGTGTTGTGTTGTACCACAGGTGTAGGCGCATGTATTGTGTTGTGTTGTACATTAGGTGTAGGTGTATGTGTTGTGTGTTAGGTGTAGATGCATGTATTGCATGATGTTGTATCTCGTGTGTGGTTGTATGTGTCTAATTTGCACTATGTGTATGTGCACATTGTTAAGGAGAAAGCACTAGGTGTTTGTAGGGTGTGGTAGCCAATCCAATGTGCATATAGAATAAGGACAAATGTAAAAGCTAAGGATCGACTAAAGGATAAGTATCGATATTTTATTTTAGTTTAATTATGCATGTTATTTATGATTATGGTCTATGATGATTACATGTGATCTATGATTCTGGTTTATGATGGTTACATGTGAGTTCTGATTTTCATCAATGGTGGTTGTGTTTCAAGCTAACCTGATGTGATATTTTTACAGATGATGATTTGGTCAAAGATGTTAGTTTGACTTGTTGTGGCAGGAAGCAAACAAGATTTCAAGTGTACCTTATTGATGAGCTACCAATGAGGCATGATGTGAATTTATTTCAATTTATTTTAAATCTAATGGAATTTATGTGCTTGGTACAAGAAGCAAGAAAATGCCTAGTTGGGTGGTTGAAACTGACCACAAGAATTAGCAATATCAGTGAAAGGAATTAGAACATGCAACAGTATGATGGTAAAGTACTTTAGGAGTAGAGCCATTATGGGACACTCGTACCCAATATTTTCCATTGATATCCATGAGCATGCTATGATCGATATGATGGTTTTTGAGGTAGGTATATGCCTTGGTTGTTGGCCTTCTGATGTGAGGAAGCCTTTCCAAGGGATAGATCACCCGAGATAGGGGATGCCAGGGAACTTGAAAGGTGACTAGATTTCCTGAGGGACTTTGTAGTAGAGAAGGGAAGGTCAGGGATGGATTTGTTTTGGTCATTAGCATTTCTAGATGGAAGTAGATGCACATTGGGAGTGTTCCTTGGAACAATGAGCTAGTAACTATTCACTGAGAGGACAAGTGGTGCATGATTGTAGCACTGGACATTGGATGAATTTTGACTTTGACAGTGGATTATGGGCTTCCTGGGAAGGAAGTGAATCCTGGTATTAATTTGAGGGTGTAGGTGTGAACCTTTGGATTCCCTTGTTACAGATGTAGGCATCGTATCCTTTTATTTTTTGGTTGATAAAATATGTATGTGTGTATATGTGGTTGTTATTGTAAATGCTGTAATGAGTTGTGTTATAAAGTTCCAATAAACGGTATGTTTGTCATGTTTTAGTAGATGGCCATTTTAAATACTACAATGAGCTTTGTTATAAAGCTCCATGGGAAGTATGTTTTGTTTTCAACAGTCTTGTTGGCTATAGGTGTCATTGAACACCTAGGATGATGTTCCCCTAAGGGGGAGGGTTCTGTAACAACTTTAGTTAAAAACTCATGTAAAAACATATAAGACCACGGTTGGTGGGACATGTATTCCAAGCTGAATTGTGGGAAAAACTTCATAGTGGGTGTTCATTCAGTTTATTATGGCTAGAGGAAATTGGCAAAGGCAATGGAAAAGGATTTGGAAAGTCAAGATGCATTAATTGGGATTTTATTTATAAAAGTAAAGGAAATTAGGAGAAAGGTAAGGTGAAAGGTCACAGGTTGCATGTGAGGAGGAAAATGAAGGAAAATAATGGAAAATGAAGAAAATAGAGGCCTCATTAACAAAAGGGCTTTTGAGGATCAGTGGGCAGACTTGGTCATTGTAAGCATGGTTAGTTCAATTTTGGAGCTCTCTCTCTCTCACTCTTGGACACAAAGTTCTCTTGGAGCACTTTTTCATTGGACTAAGAAAGGAAAAGAAGGCAAGATGAGGGAAATATAAAGAAAGGAAGAGCATGATCACTCAACTACAACATGATTCTTTGCAGGTATTGATTTGCATGTGTGATTTCCTTGCTATATTTCGCATGCATGGTATTGCATCTGGTTATTTTGTTGTTATGGCATGGGTTTTGTCAGATGTAACAGTGTTTTCAACCTAGCCTTTCCATTTCCTGATAGCCTTGATGAGATGGATTACCATACTTTAGTTGAGCTGGATTGCTGGATGGATTTAAAGCTGAGTGGGGTGGATCTCCAAAATGAAAAACACATGGCTTAGTGGTCCCCGAACTCGACTTTGGATCAAGGTAAATCCATTGGCCTAGTAAACCCTGAGCCTGACTATGGGTTGCGATAAAGACAGGATTGTGTGCCTTGGTGGGCTTAGGAATCCTGTCGATGAATGGTGAGATATACAGTAAATCCAAGAGGTCGAATGCTCTCCTTTGGGCCTAGTAGTACCAGGATGGGATGTACAGTAAAAGCATAAGAGTGGGTCTCGGTGTAGGGCCTAGTGGCCCCTCGATCGACTATGGATTATGATAAACCTCAAGAGACTAGGAGGCAATCAAATTCCTCATGGTGTAGGTGGAAATATTGGGTAGAATCCATGCTTGTTTGGTTCTTTTCAGTTGGTTATGAGTCCCACATTCATGATTGGAATATGGCATGGGGATGATTGGATGAAGAGAGATTTGGCTGAGACAATCTATGGTTGGGTGGAACATACTAGTCCCATCCCCGGTTGGTTTCTATATTCATTAATGAGAAATTTGTTCCCTTGGTTTTCATGTGTAAATGTACTGGTTTATATGTGGATTCTATGGTTGATGTATTTATGTATTTCTATTATTACTATGTCGGTTATGTATATGATTTATGAAAACAACTATATATGGCTACCATCATGTTTTTATTTATAATTGAATGGATAATGTATCTATGGCATAATAGATGATAATGCAATAAATGACATGAGGGAACAATGGTTCTTAGCTATTCTCATATAAGTATGAGATCCATATGCTTAATTATGTTGTTTACACTTGTAGATTACATGTTGGTGATATGTTTGATGAAATTCCTGCCATGGCTAGTAGGGAGTTGGTTTTGGGCTTGTTTAAATAATTGATTTTGCATCATTGTTTCCATGTTATTTTAATGATCTTAAGAAGTCATTCCATTTTTGGCAGTGGCCTAGGATTTGGGCATGAAGAGTGGCTGAAATCATTGGGAAATTGGCATAAAACTGGACAAATTAGTCCCTGGATTGTAGCAAAAAACTAGACAAATTAGTCCCTGGACAGTGGCACAAAGCTAGACAAACTAGTCCCTAGATGTTGGCAGGAAAACCTGTAACAACATCTAGAGGGAAAGTGATCAAAGGGACCTAGGGGCAAGCTTCCTGAAGTGTTGGCATGGTTCTCAAGGGTCCTATAGCTGATGTAAAAGGTCTCTGTGTTTTGTTCATGTTGACTCCATTTCCTTAAGGTCACATAGGGGGTTGAATCCAACCATAGTAGCCTCTCTTCACATGTTTACTCTATTTGGTCGGTTACTTGGGTAGATGTGGGAGGAGGGTGTTACACTTTGTCTGTCTTACAACTTTCTAGACAAGCCTTGGCCAATACTTAACAAATTTTATGCTTGCGCAAGTGCCTATTTCTTTGAACTATTTCCTTGAGAATTTAACCCTATTAATTAGAGAAATTCCTTAATTATAATTTCATAATCCATCATAGGCCTTCCCCTGACTGCATAAACCACCTGCACAATTTGGATGGTTATACAACTGATATTACATTGCCCTTAAACTCCAATATTAATTGTGTAACTCTCAAATATGACGTGCATGACTTATTTATGGCTAAATTATCAGTTAACTTCTTGAACACATGAAGAAGCACCCCACTGTTAGACCTACTACTAGTTCGTGCATCAATTGGAACTATTTTAACTGACTTTCACTCATTTACACTGAATTAATTAACTACAACTCAAAATAGACTCCACGAGGGCTCCTATAAAGTAGGAAACACTCTACACGACTCAAGTTAGACCCCCAAGTTGAATTAACTGAGCCAAATAAGTCAAATTAACTTAGTTAACTCATAAAATTTGTCTTTTGATGTGGAATTACAATTTTTCTCCTAATTTAATTCAAGGGAAAATTGAATCAAGATTTTCCTGTTGCATTTTCAACAAACCTCGAGATTAAAATTAAAAATCAAAACCCTAAGATTTCAGTTGAAAGAGAAAAAAATGATGCTAATACTGAAGGGGAAGAAAGGGAGAATTCAGTTAATTAGGTGCCACATGAGCAACCAAATGCTCCCCTAAAAGAGAAAGAAATTGAAAGTGAAAACATTGTTGGGCAAGAAGAACAAATTGTGTATGCACCAGAGGCCATTCAAACTGAAACCTTCTAGCTAGAAACTCTTTGACCTAAAACCTTTAATTTTGAAAAACTTGATTTAAAACTCTCCATTCTAAGACCATTCATTTTGAAACCCCTTATTCAGAAACCCTCTGATTGGAAATTCCTCAATCTCAATGCTTAACATATAAATTTCCTCAATTAGCATCCTTGCAAACTGAGATCCTCAAATTAGAACCCCTGTCACTAACAAACCTAATAGATTTGAAAAGCAGATAACATATTTTCTAGACACATTACCCAAGGGAAGGAGGAAGTATGCTTGAATAACTAAGTTATCAGAAGAATACAATTTTTCTCCTATTGTACCTCCAAGAAGACCAGCTATCTTTGTGGGTGAAATAGACCGAACTAGAGAAGCTTGCAGTGAGAATGAGGAAGTGTGTTTGGATCAAGACACCCTGGAGAAAATAGAAATAATAATGGATCTAGGTGATTTGGGAAAGGAATAAATAAAGATAGGGTTGTGATTTAAGGGATAAGAGATAAATTTCGAAATAAAAACCATTGAAGGCATTTAAAAATCATAGGAGATGGACTTAGACCAAGAAAAACAAAACCCTGAAGAAGTTCAAAGGTCAATGGAAATGGACTTCAACTAAGAAGTATAGAACACTGAAGGTATTCAATCACTATAAAATATGGAAGTTTTATTAGAATCTATGTATATTAAAGAGGGAACAACCATTATAACTCAAGTCCCTCTTGTCGATTCTTCAACTACTATAACTAAAGTTCTTCCTGCAAATTCTTCAGCAGTTGAAGCTCAAATCCCTTCTGTTGTCCCTCCAGCAACACCTTCCGGGGATTGTAAATGAAAACCCAAAAATCCAGTAATCATAAGGGATGTGAAGAAGAATGTACTTTTGGTTAAAATAGTTGTAATGTTGAAGAAATACAATTACATGTTGAAGAATAAGATACAAGAATTGGAGTTACAATTGGTAATTGGGAAACAACATCGAAGCAGTCAAAAGAGGAAAATTGTGAGACAAAATAGAGGTTTTAAAAAGTGCATGATAACTCAATGCGAGACTATAGAAAGACAGACTTGAGAGGTAATATTGAAAGATATTGGGGTAGAAATACAATATGTACCATCATATTCACCATTAATTCTGGAAGTTGAAGTACAAAAGTTAAGGAGAATTATGGTTGAACATCAGAAGGAGACAATACCTCAAAGTCAACATTATAAATTGATCAAGCAATTTCATGAATTAACATATGTAGAGTTAGAAACATCTAGAGAATTAAAATTTTCCCAAGAAAAAATTGGGAATTTGCAAGGGTAAGCTCGAAAGTTGGTCTAGGAGAAGAATGAAATTTGTTCTATGATTCAAGTCGTTATGGCTTGTAGAGATCCATCTTGTAACTATACTTTGTTTTTAGTGGAAAAATACTTGATGCTTAAGGTTCAAGCTATACAATAGGGTCTTTCTCATTAATTTTCATATGTCCTAGATTTTAAATAAATTTTTCATAAGTAAAATTAAACTACACAATACCTTTTGTGTGAGTTGTACATGATGTTGGGTGTGGAGCATGATTGTTCAAAGGTCTTTGTTTCAGCCGTATGTATACCCCAGGAAGTTTGTACACCCCTCCACATAGGGGGCGGGGCAGGGGGACTTGTCCTCCAGGCAGGGGTTCAGGGGGGATGATCCCCCTTGGCTGGGGGGTCCGGGGGCCAGCGATCCCCCAGCGAGGCTTTCGGGGGCAACGCCCCTGAAGCTAAAAACAGATGTAAAATTGCCTTGTAAAAGTATAGTAATTTCTAGTCAATCTGGGTCGTCCTTAGGTGGATGATCTGATGATAGAACTTATGTTTAGTTTAGGGTTTTTTTCCCTAGAAGGCAACCCCTCTCTTTGTATGAGGGAATTGTATTTGAGGCTGTGTAATAGATGTGTATTCTCTGAGCGAGAAACAGAGAGGTGAGGCTGTGAGAGAAAACATAGAATATTACAACGGATCTATTGTAGGTTGTGTCTCTTCATTTTGTTAGATAATACAAAGGAAGGACTGGCTGTTTGGGGTGGACGTAGCCCAAACTGGGTGAACCATGTATATCTGTGTCTCTCTGGTTTTATGCTTTTTCTATGTTTATATTTATGCAATATTCTATGTGTTCCATTGCTCTGTAATATATAATTTTCTAGCACATGCATAATTTCTTGTTGGAAGAGAAAAGAGATGAGAACATTGTGCCCTTCATTGGAGATGTTCAACTCCAATATCTTATATCCTTTGCACATAATCAAATCAAATAGAAAAAGGATTGCATTACTTTTGAGAAAAATGAGAATAATTGTGAATTATGGCTCAAGGGAGAACCCAAAAATGCATTTTGTAAATTCCACACACATAACAGATTTTGTAGACAATCGAATGTTTGTTCTACACCTAAATCTATTCACATGAGAGTACTCATTTCAAGAATTGAATACCTAAAATATATCTCAGAAGACACAATGAGACTAGAAAATTTTAGATTGACAAGCTCTGCATGAGAAATTAAGTACATGGAGCCTTTCAACATTTATAATTTTCAACAAGCCCTTTCCAAGATCAATTCTTATACTACTATAGTAACAAAATTAGGTGTCTACTGGATGGGTTGAAAATACCACTGCCCTATGATATGGTGTCCACTATCATATTATTAGTCCGATAACGAGCTCTCTGCATAAGGTGAAAATATGACATTCAGAGATATCAAAGCTAGAGCTAGAATCAAGTTATGAGGAGAAGAAACCTATGCAACCTATTCTTTGACTGCTCTGCATGTCAATTATTTTTTTGTTCAATAGAAAATAGTTGCATGAGGAAATGCAATCATCTCAGTTGGGGGTGATGTTTGGTCATACTTGGCTTATTTCTCTTATTTAATCCCTTATCTTGTATATCATTCCGTTATCCATTTTGGACGACATTTATATTTTTTCCCTTATCATAACTAAAATTTTGGTGAAATTTATTTATATATGAAATAGTGTTATAATGAAGAAAACAAGGTCATATTCTCCATAATTAAGCTAACAATTCATGAAGCAAGACTTTTAGATATACAGGGATTTTGAAGACTGACATAGAGTAGTTTCATCTAGAATGGTTTTTAGATAAAGACAATATCCAAGTGCAAGTTGTTCCTAAAATAAGATGTTAGTTGCAGTGACCAAATTTTTGGCTTCTCCATCAAAGATAGAGGATCTTTCTAGAATCAGCACATTCCTTATCTTGTAACACTTTATTATAATTATTTGTTGTAATATAAATATAGGAAGCTACCTTTGAATTGAGGATGGACAATTGTTGAACTTAAGACAGAGACAAGAATTGTATTATGATTGTACTGCTTTTCTAAAAGGAGTTACTAGTTAAATTCAATCTCCTTTATTTACAATTTGATCTCTGTCCTCTTCAAGGCAGGAAAACTCTTGGGTAGTTGGGACTACTTCCTTGGAAGAGTTGTTGTCTTGAATATTTAAAATATATTAGTTTGATTATGTGTTGTTACTTTCTAACTATCTTCTCTTTCTTCATTTCAATGGTTAATAGTTATTTCTATAGAATTTCTCATTGTAGATCAACAAATTATGCAATATACTAAAGCAAAATAGATCTACTTCTACAACAAACTTGTGGAAGCTTAATCGATTTTGAGCAAGATCAAATAGAACACATATAACTGAGAATGAGAAATCAATCACACATGAACAAAGAAGAATACTCTGGGGAAAGCCTCAGCTAAAACCCCCGATCTTTGTAATATCATACAAGTGGAAATATGTACGGACTACGCAAAGCTTTAGCTCACAAGCTATCCAGCTCTCAGTACAATCCTACAATGTTGCTCAAATATTGAATAGACACAACATATGCCTTCCTTGAGCCCTCCAAGCCTCCTATTTCCTTGCACAGTTTCTCCTGGGGTCCAATGTTGCCACCTATGTGAATTTACCTCTCACGCAACTCACCAAACAAATAAATATCTACGCAGTCCTGAAGGAGATAATTCCTTCTGCATGGATGAGTTTCCTATATAGGAAAAATCCTCCAACTAATAGTACACTATCCCTTCCTCTAATCCCAACTGGGTCTCTGACTGAACTGACATGCATGAGTTATTTATGAGAGAATATTCAGTTATCTGAAGTGCAACAGTTACATGCATGCATGCATTAACTAACTGAACTGACAGTCAGTTCCACAAACTATTGGAACTAATCTAACTGGACTTAACTCAGATAACTGAGCTAACTAATTACAACTCAAAGTACAACTCATCCTGATCTCATTAATCAAGGGATAACTTCCTCAATCAATGGAGAAATTGTTGCATGTTTTCGCATAGACTTCATGTTTGATTTCCTACAACTAATTAACTCAAGATGAATTAATTAATTATTTTTCAAACAACTGTTAAGATAAAATTCGAATTTTAATTCTCAATTTTAGTTCAAGGACTAACTAAAATTGGAATGTATCCCGAAATGCTATTTATAGCAATGTTGTTTTTAGCATTTCTATTTTATCATTCCTTGTTGCTATTTCCAACACTAGTACCTGAGATTCTATTTATAGGAATGCTATTTATAGCATTTCTTGTTGCTATTTTCAACACTCCCTCTCAACAAGAAAGGCATTCAACTCGAACTTGATCCTAAACCTTTGGAATGTTTTGCACGCAACACTTCTCCCTAGTGTTGATGTTCCAACAACTCTAGAGACAAAAAAAATATCCAACATGAATCAGAATGATGCCTCTATCATCAAAGCCTCTGACTACTGATGCCTCTATGGACTGAAAAATCTGCACCTTTGTGCTCTTCAGTATCTGACTGCTCTAGCCTCTGTCACTTTGATCTCTGACTGCATTAATCACATTGATTCCTGCTGTTGCATCTATGCTGTTGCTGGTCCTATCTCCCAGCACTGTATCCACACTGCACCTCCTCTCATCCCACTGCTGCGCTGCAACTCAATTAGTGAGAAGTAAGTAATTGATCTCCCAACTGACCTCCCTATTGGGCTAGAAACATCCTCTAATGCTAAAGCTTCCTCTGCTACTCCATCCACATCTGTCTCTACCCACTCAGCCAGTCCCGCTACTCCTCGTTAGGGCTTCCATAGCAAGGTCTAATCAAAGAGGTTGGGTACCTCAATGATCCTACCCCTATTTTAGCCTTCTTGGGACTGGCACTCCACATCACCCCACCTCCTACCTAGAGGTATGGATGCATGTGATCCCTTTGCCCACTTGGCTCGAAATTCCCAGCTACGGGAGGTCTCTACATGAGTGGATGCCTGCACTCGGTCTCCTCTTGGCTTCTCTAGTTGTGGCTGCTCCATAACCTCCTGAAGTTGCTTCACCAATTATGGCTCCTCCATAATTGTTTGAGACTTCTTCTGCTGCTGCATGTTGAGAGGTAATGTACTTTCCCTCTCAACCACCAAGTCTCCATCAATTTCCTTGCTCCTTAAGGCTTTGCATGCATCTTGAACCTCAAGAGCATACAGGTTCTCGACTCATGAACTAATCTGCTTCACCTGTCTCGTGGTGATGTGTCTAAGGAAAACCTTTCCCTTATCGAAGACTACATCATAGCCTTTGTCTTCCAGCATCATGATCGATACCGAGTTTTTCTTTAGTCCTAGGACATACTTCACTTCTGTCAAGGTAATGCGAGCTCCACGCTCCCTCTGAAAGGTAACCATGCCTACACCTAAGGCACTATACTTTTCCTCATTACCCATCTCTATGAGTATCTGGAGGTCTTTCTCCTCCAAGGTATTGAACAAACTCTTATTGTCGGTCATGCGGAATGAAGCTCCACTATCAAGAAAACAACCGCAACCCATCATCGATGAAACCATGCATGCGATGAGAGTGAAACCCAATTCAAACTATGAGGCCAGTGTCTCACCTTCTGATACTTCCAAGGACCCCTTTTTGGATTTCTTTTGTGGAAAATTTGTTGCATAATGGCCCACCTCATGACAATGAAAGCATCACACTTTCGATTTTTCAAACTTCTTCCCAACATGGTGTTTCTGGGAAAACTAGTGTCTTTTCGATCTGCTAGTCCCACTAAGACGGGTAGCTATCTTAGAAAAAAACAATCAAAGTAACTTGTGATTTCCTTTATGTATGATAGATAAGAGAGAAGCAGAGAGCACCAACTTGAATCTTTTCACTTGGCTCCTTGCTCTTTTCCTCTCTCCCTTGATAGAGCTTGCCACTCCTTTCCTACTTGTCCTGCTGTAGAGAATACCTGTAGAGGCAAAGCAACAAAACACCATCAAAGCATAGATATCTATAATACCATAAACAATGCAAAATTAGAAATACATTAACCATACAATTGCATTCACAAATAGCAAGATTCACAAATACACAAGTATATGGAGGAAAACTCAAATAACTTTATTGATAGTAGAAGAGAGGATTACAACCCAGTTGTTTGATCCAGCATCATCCTCCCAGCATGAAAGCCCTCTTCACCTTATGAAAAGTAAGATCACCCAACAATACAATGTCTTAAAGAGAAACCAACAACACTTCCTTACAAATTACAAAATTCCAGCCTCTAGATCTCTCATATGAGTGATCCATTATAGATATTTGTAGAGGTGTGAGTCGGCTCTGGGTTTTTGATTAGTGTCATTCCACTGATAGTTCTTGGTTCCACTTGGAGATTTCATTGATCTCTTACTCATCACTGGGCGAATTTAGAGAGGCAAGTGTCACAAGAGAAGTTTCTAGAAGATTCCATGAGCATCCACCTAGCAAACTGTCTCGGAAATTTGTCAATTCTCGCTCATCGCACCATACAGAAGCCCTTTTTAGTATGCATTGCACTTCTCGTGTGTAGCAGGTGAGATGCATCACACCCTGACAGTGGAGCATTCAGTATGGTCCAGTTTTGGCCAGTTCTGAGTGGTTTTTCAGGTGGAACTTCTGGGAAATTATGTAATCAGTTGACCATGATCCTTTAGGGTATGAAACAACGCTTTTAGGGTTTAAAGAGCCCATGGTTTATCGACATATAAGATTGCGGTTGTAGTGCCGAAATATGTCTATAAAATTTGCCCCCTAAAGCATGAAGTCGTAAATCTTTTGATGTCGGGTGAAATGCTTTATTATGAGGATCCGAGGTATTCGAACTGGAAGGTGACCTGTATAAGATACAATACAATACATCATCATCATATTATTTTCATGATCTAGCTGAGGCGGGCATTCCCGTGCTCAGCTTTATAAATTCATTCTCATGTACATAGGACAGATAATTGTCTGTTGTTGCAGACTCGTGATTCTTTATATGAGTCATCATCCCTTAGCTTGGATGATCATCTGTGCAGCTTCTGTGTACATTTGATGTCTTTATTTTCCTGAATATATTGCAACCCAGATGGAAGAAACTAGATCCAAGGTCTTCAAACTTGTTCAATCATTTCCCGATGTACAAGTCGATCCACGTGAAAAGATGTTCTGAAGTTGAACATGGAAAGACATCGCCTGATTACTAGCCAATGATGTAAGTTGTTAACAGGCGCGAGAGGAATCACCAATAATGATAATGACCCTCAAGGTACTATAGTACAATTCACATGGTGTGAATATATGATCTGATGTTGAACACCATGCAAAATCTTTCGGTCGAAGGCCATTAATGTAAAACTATCACCAAAAGTGAGAAACTTGCCATTGAGGCATGCAAGCTTCAAAGTACTGAAAGGGTTGTTCCTAAGTCAAGTTCTTGGATAATGAGCTGATGTCGACAAGAAATGGCCCGTCATAGGAGGGCCTTAATGTATCCCACATCTATGACACGAAACAAATCAAATGATTTTCTGGAGGTGAAAACGATCTGATGATACAAGGTTTAGGAATGGTGGTCATGAAAAATGGAGGGTGAAGGTATTGCTGGATGAGGCATTAGCTGGGTGCTAAATTCTCTGAATGACTTCTTTTGAACATGTCAGCGACACCGAAATGGATTGGCAGCATTAACCCCAAAATATGGATGGTACATAGGACCAATGGTGATGTGACCGGTGAATGGAATAACCCAACCCGACTCAATCATGGTGATGGAGTGAAAGTTTCATGTTCAAGAGCGACCAGCTACCAATGAAGTTCTTAAAGTTTTCTTCCGCTTTTCCCCAGTCATTGTTGACCAGTACCTCTTTATTTTTATCAAGCTTGAGGAGTATAACATATGCTTGTTCTATAATTTTCCCTTCGGGGAAACCTGTCACTATGTTTTAGCGAGCCTAGTGGCAGTGAAACTCGCTCTTGTCCGGATGGAAAAGTTTGTCGCTATTGTTTTAACGAGTTTAACGACAAATATAACTCAGTCCTTTTCATGTTTAGAGAGTTTGAAAAGGGACAGAAAGGAAACTCCAATAGTCCTTTTTCGTGGCATAATCCATTAAATTCGAAAAGTATAAAATAATACGAAAGAGATGACTTTTCGATTGCTTTAGCGAGCCGAATAAGACAAGCGCTCGATCTTTTTGTGGAATTATCCCTCAGGTCCAAAAAGACTAAAATGTAGAGGAGGGATGCCGCTTCCCCTTACTTTAACGAGATGGAAAGGTTAGTAGCTCGGTAATATTTTCATATTTTACGAGTCTAAAAAGAGGTTAAAAGAGACTTGTTTTTGAGGAACGAGTGATGTTTTCGGGTAACAACTCGTTCTAGGTAAGTTTGGAACTTCTCAAACATGGAAGTGTAAAGAGGGTGGCTAACAGAATCACTCATCATAGTTGTTCCTCAAAATGGTAAACAATCAAGTGGAAGCGAATGATCAGCCAAAAGAATGGAGGTGACGGTAAGAACAAAACCAACGCTCAAAAGGCTAATAGCAAGGAAATCACAAAGGTTAGTTACCAAGGGTGGATTCATTTTTTAATGAGCGTGAATATTTAGAAACTATGCTCAATGGCGAGTTTATTTTTTAACAAGCTTGAACCCTACAGAAACATTGCTCATAGGTTTGCATGCCCCCAGCATGATGAAAAGGAGAGTCTCTTGTAACCAAATGGAAATCACTGCGGTGAAGCAGGATGACTTTGTCCAGAATAGACAAAGGTGAATGGTGTGACAGACCAATCACATAACCTACAAGGAAACTTATCTTTACAACTAGGTGCATGCCCCCCAAGCTTCATTACATTCACCAGACTACTCATGGTTATCAGGTGGATGGAATGAAGGTTCTTTTACGAGTTCTAGTGAAAGACTCGACTGGAATTTTACGAGATCTAATCAAAGACTCGACTTGGAATTTTGCTCCAGGGGTCCTCATTTTACAGTATTTGATAGAAAATAAAAAACTGAAGGATGATTAAGGTCGCTTGAATAATCTTCATTGTTATCTTGAAGGTGGGAATGATGGTGGTAATATTCCCATGACATCTCTCCTATCATCATCGACTGAATGATTCTTTGTCCGTAGAATGTATACAAGACCAAGGATCGGAAGAGGTGCTATACTCTAGTGACCTGTCTATCCAAACACTTGATGAGTGTTGATTTGGGTTCATCGCCCAGGCCTAGAAAATTGATTGCTACAAAATTTATATGGGGCTTGGGAGCAACACCTGGTGATGATCCATACTAACAAAATGTTCAAAATTCTTCTTAATCTTTGATGATGTAGAAGATATCATATGACAGATTTCCACTGTGGCCACTTCCGCTAGATTACTCGGAGGCGTGAGGGCAAAAGTACCCATTAATGCAGGGTCTTTTATGAGACCTACTCCAACATTTTGAAGTGATTGAGAGATTCCATGGATCATTGGAATGCTTCCAATAGCTTGTGAACTATTGGGGAAAAAGGTTAGTTGGTCAACGATTGTAATTCCGCCTTGGAAGGGAAAAGCAATCTTTCTAAAATATGTTGAGACAATAGCAGCCATAGCATAAATCCAGGGCCTGCCTAGTAGGATATTGTAATCGAGGTTTCCATCGATAACTTTGACTTCAATTTCTATTGTCTTGCCCCCCAGTTCAACTTGCAAGTTACTTAATATCCCATACGGCGTGTATGTTATTCCATCAAACACTTTTAATGTTGTTTATGATCACGACAAGGGTGGTGAGCCTAAATTTTTCAGCAACTCATTGATATAATATAGGTAGATTCCCCCTCATCAATGATTGTTCTATGAATAGCTTTGTTGAGGGATTTTACCTATATAAGGAAAGAGAATTGGGCCAGTAACTGAGGTTCATATCCTTTGTGGTTAAAGGCCACAAGATTGGAATCTGTTGGGTTAATCACACCTATTGTTGATAATAGATCTTGCTTTTGGGAGGGGCAATTCTGTAGTACTTCAAGTGTCGACATAGCGGATGGCGATTGAGCTAGATCCTCTACTATATTATAATTTTTTGCTGCTTGAGCACAAGGATTAAATGTCAATTTATGTAGTACTCCCTTTGGAGGCTTTATTGTTAGTTCAGGAATGATGGGTGGCACAACTTCTAATGAAGTTGTTGTCGAACTACTGGGTTGATCTGTAGCCTTGTTGTTTGACATATGTGGATTCCCATAATCTTTATTCCTTGTCGATATCAAAGCATTGTTTTGTTGTTTCGAAATGGACAACATAAGCACTTGGGATGGGGAAGCATGATCGATAGCAACCAGATTGGTTTCTGGGTTTGGAAACGGATTGGTCAATATCGCCAAGGTGCTTGAAGTCTTCAAGAACTTCGTGACCTCAGCTCAATGTGGAAAAAATTTTGTATAATGGTCCTCATTACATATGAAGCATGGCTGATTAGGCTTCTTTCACCCAGTAGGGTTTCCAGAAGATTTCTCAAGAATCGAATCTTCTTGTTTCTTCTTTTTGTTTTTCCCTTTCTTCTTGCCCTCTGGTTGCTTTGGTTGCTTGCCCTTGTCAGATGACACGACATTAACCTCTGAGGCAAGAATTTTGTCATTTTCCTTTTTACTAGAAACTGCAAGGGCCTTTACTTGAGGTGCCAATCACGCCATCGCTGACATGAGTGTCCCTGATTGATTTAGGAGGGGGAGGAACGGGAAATTCTGGTCTAGGAGCATCAGGAATTTTGTCATAGAGCATGCCAGACTGAGTATAGATCAAGTCTAGATATTGTGCATGAGAAATGACTTGCTCTTCAGTGACAACTCCTCCCTTGGCCACATCTTCTGTAATAGAAGGTAATAACGAATTAATAAACCACTCAGCTAGAAGCTGATCAGGAACATATGTCTTTTCCATTCAATGATGACGTCGCCACTCATGAATATGATCAGATATGTGAGTGGTTGTTGTCTGTTTAAAATTGGTAAGGAGATCCATTCCTGTTTCGTACCTTATGGGTAACTGAAAGTGGGTTAAAAATGTAGTGGCGAGGGTGCTAAAGTTGTCAAACGAAGCTCTAGGCAATTCAATGTACCATTTTGCTGCTGGACCAGTTAACGTTCACTGAAAAAGGCAAAGCCTAATTGAATCATCATTGAGGGTGTTAGATGAACACCACAAATGAAAAGTCATTACGTGATTATATGGGTCTTCACCCAGATTTTCATGAAATTTAGGAATATCAGAGGGAAGTTTATGAGGAATTGCTGGCCACCAAGGTGCATAAGTAATTGGATCATTTGTTAACCGGTTCAAATCTAGTAATTCTAGAGTTTCTACAAAGGCAAACTGTTGATTCAGGTTTGGCAAAGTGTACCCAGGATAAGATGGGATCGCTTGAGCAGTGGGTCTTTGCATACCATCATAATGTATCTGATGTTGGTAACTTTCATAAGGTTGATGGACATAACCAGTATAGAATGGTTGTTGATAACCATTTTGACAATGCAGTTGTCCATTACCTAAAGCGCCTTGTTGCTCAGGTCCTCGGTAAACTTGATGGAATTAGGGTTGTTGATATTGCACCAGCCATGGTTGTTGAACCATTTTTTTTTGCCTAATACTGGATGATTGACCAAGATGTAGAGTGATAACACTTGATTGAGCCTGAGTCGTCGCGATTAAGGAAGCACTAATCTGAGATTGTGACGGAGCCGTAAAGACAAGAGGCTATTGTACTGCAACCTGAGTAATTTGAGGTTGACATACAACAGGCTGTGCTTGTACTTGCGACACAATCACAATAGCAGGTGTAGTGGTAATATCCGACATAGGTTGGGTTGGTTGTATTGAATATACAACCCTTGGTTGTTGTGGCAATATTGGTATCCAACCACTGGATGTAATTCCAATTTGACTTGAATTTTGTTGTGAGCTCTCATACGGATGTTCTCCAAGAGGGAACAATGAAAAAGCATATTTCCCCTCGTATGGTGGTAATCCAGAGTTCAAAGGATAGATGGGTCTTTGAAGACTAGGCTGCCCAAATTGAAACTGGTATACAGGATCAATTTGTTGGGCTTCAACATAAGAAATGCCAGATTGGGTCCCAGAAGAACCAATGGGAAATGACCATGTCGTCGAAGCAGTCCCTGGGTGGACTCCATCTTGTGATTGATAACTAGTTGGGATAGATGGTATACCAGCAAACATCGTAGGAGTAGTAGCAGGAGGTTCTGTTGCGGCTGTATCAGATGACACAGTCCTAGATGTTGAAGGTTGTTTAGACATATTTAGTCTATTCAAAAGATTTCCTAGCGATTCGACAAGAACTTGTGATGAAGGATGATTAAAATAACTAACTTCAGGAATAGAAGGATATAAGTGGATCCCAGCTCCAAAATGAAATGGAGTACTGGATGGAAAATCCTCTACAACTTCTTCTATAGCAATTAGTCTAGGTGGAGCAGGTAGTCCGTCAGGTCCGTAATGTATTTCCGGTGCCAAAGAAGGTATAGTTTCTACAACGACATATACTGGAGGAGTGACACTTTCTGAATTCTGGAACTCAAATCCTAGATGTTCAGGTGAGTGAACTTTAGTTTCTGCATCAGACCTAGATGGAGGTGCTTCAGTTATAGAGGCATCTACCGTTACTCTAGGATTAGTTCTAATGTCCTCTTGTAACCGCGTAACTTCTTCTGTAAAGGCAGATGTACCAGAAATGATCGGAGTAACTGTAGTCTCTGATGATGTTGAAACCCAAGTTTCAAATAAACCAGGAGAGGTAGACTCAGTTAAATGAGACCATTTCACCTGGAATGGTTTCTTTTCTAGAGTCAAAGACTGTTGACTCGCTAGCCTCTGTGAACGACGGGGTTTTGATTGACTTTCTTCCACGATTTTGGATTACTTGATCAACTCAAAATTAAAAAAGGGGAAAATTTTATTTCGAATTAAATCAATTTTATGACGCTTTGACACAACTTTGCTTTTTCAATTTTTAAGAGTCAAGAAAAAGCTAAAGATGACTCTAGTCACCTTTGATTTTTAATGAGCATGAAGTGACAAGTGCTCAGATGGACCTTTTCTTTTAAGGAGTTGAAAAGGAACAAAAGTGACTACTCTAGAAATCTAGAGAAAGGGATTACCAAACCAATCGCAAAACTGCAATATACACCTTGGTGGTAAATTAAAGATAAATTACCAAGGATTTTACGTATGGCATCCAATCTTCCTGAATGCTGTGTTCAGTGCATTGCGATCGATAGGGCGGCAAACACGGATTCCTAAGGATAAAGGATATTAGCCTATTATGGTCTCCCAATATATACTCGACGGTATTGGGAGCACAAGTCCGTACTGGAACTTGTCGTATCAAAGAGGAGGAATCACCCAACCTTCGATGAAAATGATAGTTACCAGGTTTTACGACACCGAAATACGTCTCTAGCCTAGACTTCTATATTTTGTGCGTTAGGTTCCAAAGCGTTTTTATGTTCATTGAGGTTTATTTTAGAGTTGATCTTTTTTAGAAAGAACATTCCAAAGGTATAGGATTGGGTTCGAGTTGAATGCCTTTCTTGTTGAGAGGGAGTGTTGAAAATAGCAACAAGAAATGCTAAAAATAGAAGTGTTAAAAATAGCATTGCTATAAATAGTAGTTTGGGTACGAGTGATGGATTGAGCAATAGGGAATGAAAAATGGAAGTGCTAAAAATAGCATTGTTATTTTTAGTAGTTAAGGATAGATTCCAATTTTAGTTAGTCCCTGGACTAAAATAGGAAGTAAAATTCAAATTTGAACTAAACAGTTGTTTGAAAATAAATTAATTAATTCTCCATAAGTTAATTAGTTGTGAAAAATCAAACATGAAGTCTATGTGAGGACATGCAACAGTTTCTCCACCGATTGAGGAAGTTATCCCTTGATTAAATGAGATCAGGATGAGTTCTAATTTGAGTAGTAATTAGTTGGCTCAGTTAACAGAGTCAAGTCCAGTTAGATTGATTTAAATAGTTTGTTTAAATTAATGTGAGTTCAGTTAGTTAATGCATGCTTGCATATAACTGTTGCACTTCAGATAACTGAATATTCTCTCATGAATAACTCATGCATGTCAGTTCAGACAGAGACCCAGTTGAGATTAGAGAAGGGACAGTATACTGTCAGTTGGATGAATATTTTTCCTATAAAGGAATCTCATCCATGATGAGGATTTATCTCCTTCAGGTTTGTGCAGTTATTTCAGAGGTCAGAGTAGTGTGTGAGGGATTATTACACACATGTGGCAGCTTGAGGACCGAGGAGAAATTTCACAAGGAAATAGGAGGCTTGGAGGGTAGAGGAGAAGGTTTGTGAGAAGCCTTTGACTATCTATGAGCAGCAGAGGGATTATACAGAGAGCTGGTTGGCTTCCAAGCTAGGGCTTTGTGTAATTCGGTGACTATTTTCCACTTGTATGATAATATAGAGTTGGGGTTTTAGGCTGAGGCTTTCATATGGTTATTTCTTTTGTGTTATGTGTGATTGATTTCTTCTTATCAGCTATATGTGTTCTATTGATCTTGCTCATATTCAATTAAGCTTCCGCTAAATTGGTTGTAGAAGTAGATCAAGTATTTTGCTTTAGTATATTGCATTATCAGGTGATCTACAGGTGGGAATTTCTACATAGTCCACCGCCTGCACCCATTCTTCATCATAAACTTCTAAAATTATCTTGTCCAGGAGTGCCTCGAATAGGTCCATTTCTACACAAATCTAGGCGAAGGACATGTATTTTCCACTTAATGCCGCCTTTGATGTCTTTGTAAAATTCCCTAGCTTGTTGCCGATAGCCTTTAGAGACTCTGACAGCCAATAATCTAAAGGAAGGGAGTATAGTCTTATCCATACTGGTACTGAAGTGAATGTTTCTCGTTCTGGGGCAAAATTCATCACCCATGGTCGCATGTAAAGGCCCACAATAGCGTAGAAATAGGGTCCTCCCTCGAACACTCTGTCTTTATCTTCTATGCTCGTGAACACCACCGTAAAGAAGCCCTTGGATCCAAGGTGAAGGTTTATATCCCCCTTAGGTTTCCAGTGGTTCCTTATCCATGCATGTAATGCCTTCTCCGTCGGCCAAATCCCCATCAATTTGCATATGATCACGTGTTCCGCCATGTGATCTCTGTGCACCTGTAACACTGGGTCACTTAAAACGACTCGTGGAGTAATGACCGACTTGGGTTTGTAGACCCCTGTTGCCCTTGAAGGTACAACTTTCTGACTACTACCCTCTTTCCTCTTCTCCCTGCTATCTTCCTCATGATTTTCTCTTTGTTCGTGAGGTTTGATATTTCATGTCTTAGTATCCTCAGTTATCACCTCCATTGGTTTCTTGAAGCAATGTAGATTAGTTTCCTTGCTTCTGTTCACAGCTATTTGACTGTAGGAGGGAGAAAAACTCCCTCCTCCACAACTTTCCATGGTTACTAGCACCAAACCCTAACTCAAACCCTAGTTCAGATTGCAGAGCCCCGACCCTTCACTAAATTTGAAATGTTACTAAAAAAAAAATCACCTTTCGCTATTTTCATTCTTATTTCATTTTCTTTTTATTTTAATGCTTTTCTTAATGCCTAATTGGATTTGTCTATAACTTTTGTGTTATTTTCACGCTATAATACATTTTTTAACATAAGTTGTTTGCAGTATATAGAAATAACTTTGAATATATACACAAGTTTCATATACATATATTTGGAAACAATTAAGTATAGGAAATAATTAAGTATAGGAAATGTGTAGTAGCAAATTAATATTTTTCAAATGATAATTTCACACAAATTTATTTAGAATTAATAAAATTACTTCCGAGTTGAAGATGTCTCGGAGTTGAGAGTAATTGACAATGAAAAAGTATAAGTATTTCATTAATAACCTTTTATGTTCGTAGGAAAATCAAGAAGCTAAACGAGTAATCTCAACACAATACAAATTAGATGTTCTTTGCTTCATAAAATGTTTATACAAAGTAAAAACACAAAGGCTCAAAAACTTTTCCATGGAGGCTAGCATTATGATTAATCATCCAAGAAGAATAATGAAGTATGTACAATTTGTATAAGTAATGAAATGCAACAATAATAATTTGTCAAATAACTACTTGAATGCTATTGCCATAAAACAATAATCCAACAATGGAATATTGAACTCAAATAATTTGAAATAAAACAAGCTAAAGCGATCCAACAATGATATTGAAAACAACCTATTGCAAAAATTTTATAAGGGAGCCTTAACTTTTAAAGAAAATTAAGGGGAGGTGTTGAGGCCTCAACATGTCACTACTTTAATGCTCTTTGTAGTTGGCCACCACTAGCCAAGCCAAGATACCAAGAGGGGAAATTGTCAACACTTAGAAATTTGGAATCGTTGAAGGCAATTCATAAACACAAACATAAAACATCACAAAACTTAGAAATATGGATGGGTGGATGCAATTATTGTTCACAAACATTAAAACATTAGATAACTCCTATTCCTATTGAGTCTAGGGTCTCCACAATTCTTAGTTTCCTCTTAAGTGACTAACATAGCAATATGGAAACACCTTTGCTACTCTATAGTCCCTCAATGAGTTCCTTTCCCAATGCTTATCGTGTTTTTCCAATAAGCATCAAGTTGCAACCTCCACACCTCAACTAAGTTCCAGACCTCCCTCACGAGTCTTTAGCAAGTAAAATTCATTTTTAGAGAACTGAAAAACACTAATCTTGTGTTAATCCATGATTGGAACTTCTTTGGGTGTATTTGCTACCAAAGACTTTAAATAAACACTAAGAACACTCAAATAAACTTTCCACTTATGAATGAAAACATTCCACTTGTGTGCCTTTATGTTCTCTCTGAATGGATAAATCCCACTATCGATGTCCACTCCATAAGTTTTTATCCCATGTTCCCACACCACCTATTATCATTTACTCAAAATGTGTTTCTAGCTGTCTAAAGAGTAAATGAGTAGAGAAGCTTGCAGTCATTTTCCAAGTAGAAGAAGGACTCAAATCCTAAATCAGAACCTCTCCATTGGAAAGTGTTATGAACAAGCTTTCCAAGGATATGTGGAAGTCCAACAATGGACTCCTGGATCAAAAGATATGGTATGTTGAAGTTCAAGGATTGAAGCCATAGGAATGAATATTGGAGGTTCGATATATCGGAGATCGCATATCATAGGTCCAGAGATATCGGCAATCACATATCGAAGGTCAAGAGATATCAGTGATCACCACATCAAAGCATCAACCATATCGGTGATCACAACATCAGAGCATCGGGCATATAGTGCATCGCATATAGAAGGTCCAGAGATATTGGTGATTGCATATCGACGATCAGAGAATCAAAACTTCTGAACACGAGAACCTTTTAAAAAGTTACAATATGGGTGAAGTTTCAATAGTGTTAAAGACTTTCAGGAACCGATAAAGTATTAACAAAGTATATCATCGTAAAACCAAAGGTGGGCGAGCCCTTTTCTCTCTCCTCTAGCACGACACGTGGTGGCATATGACTAGTTTCGATAAACTACAATGGCATCTGATATCATCATGACATGGAGGTACAAAAGGACACGTGGTAGACAATTTTGGTGTTTTGAGGGGGCCTAAGGGGAAAAATATTGGTGACACATGTCACCACTCATGAGGTGCCACGTGGAGCGATGACATCATATCAGAGGTCAGTGTATCAAAGGTTGAGTATGTTAGCACCTTGTAACACTTGATACTTGAAAAATTTCTGATAAGAGGGCTCCGATATTGGGTTGGCACCTCAGTCTCAAAGACTCAAAGAACCAAGGGCGCTAAGCACTTAACAAAGGAAAAAATAGCCCCCAGAATGAACAAAAACTCTCTGGCAACTCAAGGCTAAGCGGTAGGTCATGTTCCTCGGTCCTATGGTGAGAAATGCAGGAAGGGAAAAGCGGAAGGAGCTCATCATATCAAAGGTCGGAAATCGAAAGATTAGAATACTGCACCACTGTGAAGATTGCGATATGGAATTGCTCCGATAAGAAAGTACAGGGCTTTAAAGAATGTATGGGCTGGCAGTGGAAATATTGAATAAAGGCACATAGGAGTTGGTAATTGAAAAGGTCTAATCTCATGGAATACTCTGTAACAAGAAACCAATGACAACATTGGAAATAGAAATGAATTCAACTGCTTCACGTGCAAGAATGATCATGGTAACTAAGAAAAGATCGGGCACCTTTGTGGATGGTCAAGAAATGTGGAACAATAAATAAGCATGGGACTCTCAGAGGAGTGTGCAGGTCACCTAAGAATTAATTTCTCAGCATGGATCTCCACATAGTCAGACAATGAAGTATTTCCAGGTCGATCTTCATTTCTTCACTGTGACAAGCAACCGACAGTTGATCACTCCCAGCTCCAGAGAGTGGGGAATTCAAGCAGTTAAGGCAAAAGTGATAGGTGAACTGACCGAACAACTAAAGAAGAACATCATGGAAAAGACGTGGCCTAATCAGAGGCCATCGCAGGAATGGCATAGAGATACTTTTCTCAACCATCATTTAGTTTTCTCATTTCTATTATTCTGTAATTTTTGCATTTTCAAGAAAGGAATCAAATCCTTTGAAATCATTTGGGTAGTATAACCTTCACATGTCGAGACAACTAGTCAATTAGACAGTTGGAGCTCAGTTGAGATATTTTGTATCTGTTGTTCAAAGCTTCCCCTCTCCTTATAAATAGAGGAGGAAACACTTAAGAGAGGCTCCCATATTCTGCATTCTAGAGGCCCGGATTCTGCTTTTGCAAGTTCTGAGCTAAGTTTATAGAGAGTGGTTCTACTTTGGTTCAATTTGCTTGTTCATGAGGTGCTCAAGCATATACAATTGTTAAATGTGATGGACTGGTGATTTGGACTCCATATTCAAAGATTAATGAAGCATTTTTTTATTCTAATCGAAGCAATGCGTAGTATGTTTTCCCTTTTGTATATCATTTCATGTATGTCTTTCCTCTTCTGAAATTGTGTAATGAAGCTGCCATTTTCACTCTTTCATGGTTGTATGTATGCTGCTAAGTAGTGAGAAGTACCAATGTAAACACATATTTAATTGTGTCATTTGATAGCCTACAATTGTTACACATTATTTTGTCACACTTCCCATCCCGTATCCTGAAGCATCAAAATGAAGAAATTTGTTAGTGTATTCATCATGAAACATCCCTAAAGAACAGAAGAAAAACTTGCCTTGAAAGATTTCTAGAGAAATTTGTCAAAAAATTTGTTTTCAGGATCAACACTTTTTGCATCACTCGTAATTCGTGCTGCTAAATTGTTACACTACACTGACCTAGCACTACCAGGGTGGCTTTATAAGGAAAACCCACATTGAACCTGTTTAGGCAGTTTTTCCTAAAGTGGAGGAGAAGCTTCTCTTACTAGAAGTCTCGATAACAATGAGCTAGTTAGAGGTGAATAAGGATATGAATAAGATCTCCCATTCTTGGTCCTTGATCCTACTTTCTATTGAAAAATGGCAACAAGAAATGCTAAAAATAGAAGTGCTAAAAATAGCACTGCTAAAAACAAGAATGCTAAAAATAGCAGTTTAGGTACCAGTGCTGGATTGAGCAATAGGGAATGAAAAATGGAAGTACTAAAAATAGCATTCTATTTTTAGCAGTTCAGGATGGATTCCTATTTTAGTCAGTCCCTAGACTAAAAATAGGAAGTAAAATTTGAATTTGATCTTACGAGCTGTTTGAAAATAAATTAATTAATTCTCCATGAGTTAATTAGTTATGAAAAATCAAACATGAAGTCTATGTGAGGACATGCAACAGTTTCTCCATTGATTGAGGAAGTTATCCCTTGATTAAAGGAGATCAAGATGAGTTCTAATTTGAGCTGTAATTAGTTGGCTCAGTTAGTTGAGTCAAGTCCAGTTAGATTGACTTAAACAGTTTGTTTAAATTAATGTGAGTTCAGTTAGTTAATGCATGCTTGCATATAACTGTTGCACTTCAAATAACTGAATATTATCTCATAAATAATTCATGCATGTCAGTTCAAACAGAGACCCGGTTGAGATCAGAGAAGGGACAGTGTACTATCAGTTGGATGAATATTTTTCCTATAAAGGAAGCTCATCCATGATGAGGATTTATCTCCTTCAGGACTGCGTAGTTGGATCAGAGGTTAGTGAGTGTGTGAAGAGGCCAATTCAAATAAGTGGTTGCACTGGACCCCAATCAAAATTGCACAAAGAAATAGGAGGCTTAGAGGGCAGACCAGAGGTTAGATAGAGGCCTTTGATTGTCTATGAGTAGCAGAGGTATTGCAAAGAGAGCAAGATAGCTTTTGAGCTGATTCTTTTTGTAATACTAGCTATATTTCCACTTGTATGATAATACAGAGATCGGGTTTTAGGCTAGTGCTTTCCCCGAGTTATATCTTCTGTGTTATGTGTGATTGGTTCCTTCTTATCAGTTATATGTGTTCTTATTGATGTTGCTCAAATTGATTAAGCTTCCACTGAATTGATTGTAGAAGTAGATCAAGTATTTTGCTTTAATATATTGCATTATCAGATGATCTATAGGTGGGTTTTTGCACATGGTATCAGAGCACAGGTGATCAAGGAAGAACAGTATACAAGAAGGGAGAAGTTGAAGTTTGTGATTCCTAAATATAGAAATTGATTTCTTATCACATCTCCATTTCACCTATGACGTTCAATGGTTTGAGACTCGAATATGCCCTTGATAGCAGTTCGAATTATATAGCCTGGAAGGATCGCATGGATGCAGTACTAGAGGATAACAATCTAAAGGACTTCATTGATCAAGAAGTCCTCAAGCCGACTGGTGTTGTTGAATTGGTTGAATGGAAGAAATGTATGGCTAGAGCAAGGAGAATCCTTCTAGAGGGAGTTCAAGATCACATAGTCTCGAGTCTCCATGGGAAGGAGACACTGTTTTCAATGTGGAAAACATTGAAAGATCTATATCAGAATAGCAGTGATCATAGGAAGCTGGCACTGAAGGACAAGCTTTGAAAGATCAAGTGTGAAAAGGGTGACACGATCTCTATGTATCTAAACAAGCTCACCTCATGCAGGGATGAGCTTGGAAGTGTAGGGATCATGACAGCTGATGATGACATGGTGAGTCTTGCACTCCTGGGTCTTCCTAAGAGCTAGCATAACTACTAGGAATCGGTTAATGGAAAAGAGAAACTGCCAGATTGGGAACGACTTTGGTCGGATTTGATGCAGGAAGAGATAAGAAGAAGCACCAAAGATGGTTCTTCATCCATGGAGGATGAAGAAAACTGTGCCTTAGCAAGTAAGGTGAAGAAGCGGAAGGAGAAGGTTTCTCTTTCTAAATCTAGTTCTTCCCATGGTGGGAAGAAGTTTGACAAATCAAAAGTGTGATGCTTTTGTTTTCATGAGGTGGGCCATTTTGCTACAAATTTTCCATAGAGGAAATCCAAGAAGGGATCCGGGGAAGGACCAGAAGGTGAGGCACTTACTTCAAAGTTCGAGTTGGATTTCACACTCTTCGCATGCATAGTTTCATCCATGGTGGGACGTGGTTGGTTTCTTGACAGTGGAGCTTCTTTCCACATCACCGACGACAAGAGTTTGTTCAATACTTTGGAGGAGAAAGATCTCCAGACACTCATAGTGATGGGTAATGAAGAAAAGTATAGTGTCTTAGGTGTAGGCACAGTTATTTTTCAGAGGGATCATGGAGCTCAAATTACCTTGACCGATGTCAAGTATGTACCAGGACTGAAGAGAAACTTGGTGTCGATCACAATGCTGGAAGATAGAGGCTATGATGTAGTCTTCATTATGGGAAAAGTTTTCCTTATACACATCATCACTAGACAGGTGAAGCAGATTGGTTCACGGGTCAAGAACCTGTATGCCCTTGAGGTTCAAGGTGCATGCAAATCCTTGAGCAGCAAGGCAACTGATGGAGACTTGGTGGTTGAGAGGGAGAATATATTACCTCTCAACATGCAGTGCCAGAATAAGTCTCAGACGATTGTGGAGGAGCCACGATTGGTGCAGCAGCTTCAGGAGGTTGTGGAGCAGCCACAATTAGAGAAGCTGAGAGGAGATCGAGTAGAGACATCTACTCATGCAGAGACCTCTAGTAGGGAAAACTTCGAGCCAGGTGGGCAGAGGGAACACATGCAACCATACGTCCAAGTAGGAGGTGGGGCGATGTGGAGTGATCATCCCAAGGAGGAGGGGCAGGATCCTTGAGGTACCCAACCTCTTTTATTCAACTTTGCTACAGGAGCCCCGACGAGGAGTAGCAAGACTGACTAATTGGGTAGAGACAGATGTGGATGGAGTAGCAGAGAGAGCTACAGTTCAGGAGTCCCACGACTGTGTAGAGCTAGTAGGTTGCAATGATGCGAGAGGCACAGGAGTGTTGCACCAGTGCAGTATGGTACAGAGAGGTGTGCAACGGTGCGAGATGCATGGAGTGTTGCAACAGCTCAGAGGTTAGAGAAGCAGCACTTGTCAGTAGCAGGTAGAGCTTCAGCATCAGAGTATGTTTCTAGCCCAATAGAGAGGTTAGTTGGGAGTTTTTTTTTGTTCTGAGAGTTGTTGGAGCAACCACACTTGGTAGATGTGTTGCATGCAGAACATTCCAAAGGTACATGATCGGGTTTGTGTTGAAGCCTTTCTTGTTGAGAGGGAGTGTTGAAAAATGGCAACAAGAAATGCTAAAAATAGAAATGTTAAAAATAGCACTGCTAAAAATAATAGTTTGGGTACCAGTGCTGGATTGAGCAATAGGGAATGAAAAATGGAAGTGCTAAAAATAGCATTCTATTTTTAGCAGTTCAGTATGGATTCCTATTTTAGTCAGTCCCTGGACTAAAAATAGGAAGTAAAATTCGAATTTGATCTTAGCAGCTGTTTGAAAATAAATTAATTAATTCTCCATGAGTTAATTAGTTGTGAAAAATCAAACATGAAGTCTATGTGAGGACATGCAACAGTTTCTCCATTGATTGAGG
>APFE031535104.1:0-64827 GCA_000404065.3 Pinus taeda | reverse complement strand
AGCTAGCACAAGTCCGCTAGGAGCTTAAGCCAACTTCTATGAGCTCTTAGAAGAAGCTTTTAACTGATGGATGAAAGCTAACTCAAAGGAGGCTAATCTACTTGCAGAAAGAAACTGAAAAGCTGAAAGGAAATGAAACCCTAGCAAACCCTAGTTTTACCAACTAGCCCTACTAATGCAAGAAAAATGATGAAAGCTATTGAAAGAGATGCCATTGATTCTTGGGAAGGTTAAGTGCATGTGTCTAAGCTACTTCTGAAGTGAAATCTGAAAAGAAACATCTTTTTGTATTTTTGAGTAAATTGGTAGAATTGTTATGCATGTGCTTTGACTATTTTTTGTGTACAGAGGTTGATTGGCAAAAGGAAATGCTTGCAGGAGGTTGGGAAGGTGAGAAGAGGGCCTAAGGGGTCCCTAGCACCCTTCCAAAGAGTTTCACAGTGATCGGATCGCAGGAAACCGCTTTCGGGAGCTTCTACAAGAAGTCTGCAGGAGTTCTACAGGATGTACTGTAGCTTCTACAGGATGTTCCGAAAAGAGGATTTTGGAGGGTTGATGGAGGAAAAACGGTGGAAAAGTGGAAATGGAGGTTGGATAAGGATGTTAAGGGGTCTAGGACCTAGTGCATGAGGCAGGGGAGTGATTAGGGTGATTGATTTGCTCAAGGATGGAGGGAGCAAGGATGCACAAGAATGTAGAAATTAGGGAAAAGTGGGAAAATGTGGCAAATGAGAGGCAAGATTCTGAGTGAAAGGATGAAGCAGGTTGCATTGATGGGATAAGGGTAAGAGATGAGGTATCACAGGTGCTCTGCACGTTATTTTCCAATACTGATCAAACAAAGACTATGCAAACCAAAGATCTAACTACTTTAACCTAATTTGACCTAGAAACCATAAGCATGATGAACAGAAGTTTATTGGCAGAAAATCATGTGAATTAACTATGGAAACCAATCAAGAACAATTTCTAAACATGCAAGTATAACTGGTATCAACTTTTCCATCTAAAAATCCAACACTTGCAATTTCATTGAAAAGCAAAACAATGTTTTTGTGGCAGCAAGTATGCCTTGGTCTCAGCTCATGGTCCCAAGGAGGGAGAGGTGAGATCAAGGGTTGCTTGATGGCCTTTTCTGAAGATATTTTCTGTACTCAAACTGTCAAATCAACTTGAAGCATGAAAAGCTATTTTAATCATCAAAAGCAACCTAAGTAACAAAGTAAGATTTTCATCTAAATAACAGATTTTATTCTAAGAATGCAGCAAGGACACATAAAAGCACACAAAGGAGGTACTGGGCACTTGGGTTGGGCCCAAACCTAAGAGCTACAGCCTCCTAACAAATATTAGAGTTGGTGCAAAGCTGGATTCATCTTTATTGATAAAAAAAATAATAGTTACATCCCAAAAACTGTCTACAAGAAAAAGCTTGAAAATGTGCTGAAATGCAGAGCTAACCTACAGACTAAAATCGAACTAACAAAATTACTAACTAACTAAAATTGAACTACAAACTAGCTAACTCCAAATGAGGCCCTCAGCCTTCTTATTTATACAAATTGAGGACCCCAACAGTCCTCCTAAACTTTAGGGACTCGGCTGCCAAAACTTGAAGTTAACAACAGTCGTACTTGACTTGCTTGGTTGCCCCTTTTGCTCCAAGTTTTTGATGGAGAATTCGAGGTAAGGGCTCATAAATGAAGGGGACACCTTCCTACAAATCCTCCCCCTTTTTCTTCCACGAATTTGGCTGTCAAGTGCTCATTTAAACCTTTGATTTTAACTCAAAATTGACCAAAAATACTGTGTAAAGCACACATTAGACTTGTTGGCATAATGACTAACCCAATTCACTCTATTAGCATAAATATTATAAAAAACATGCAATAAAATAATGAGAATTGTGGATTATGTTGAATTAGGAGGCTGAATGAGCCCATATAATTACTCATTTCTGGGGCTCATCAGATGCCATAGCATGGTCTTTTCTCCAAAGACCACTAGATTTTTTGCTCCACTTTCAGGAACCACAGAACTGTTGCACCCATAAATAATAGTGCTACCTTGTAGCTTGTACATAGTTCCAATCTGAACTCCCTGCATCAATACCAGTGCTGCCCGAACCATCTTGCAGGTATCTTTCTCGAACATTGTTTTTACACCTGCATCATTAAGCTTGCTTACAAAAATCAAATTTTTGGCCAATGTAGGAATATGCAAAACACTCGAAAGTGTTCTAACCCTTCCACCTTGCAACTTCAACTTTACTTTTCCATGACCAATGATTCTATCCATCTTATCATCCCCTAAGAAGACATCACCACCATCATATTTCTCATACTCGCAGAACCACTCTCTATGGGGAGTGAAGTGAAAGGATGCACCTGAGTCAATCAGCCATGCCTCGTGATCTACATGTGTACTTGAAGAAGGAAAGTATACATCCCTACCTTCATCTGAGGTGGTTTTCGCCTCTGCAGAAGGAGCATCATCAGATCCTTTTCCTTTGTCAGGAGCTTTAGATTTACAGTCCCTTTTGTAGTGCCCTTCCTTTCCACATTTCCAACACACCTTTATAGGTTTTCCTGGAGATTTAGATCTCCCTCTAGATTTATATCTCCCACTCGATGATTTATTTTTGTTTCTGTTGTGGGAACGTCCTCGTACAGACAAGGCATCACCATTCTGGATCTCCATATTTTTCCATCTCATTTCCTCCATTAGCAAGGATGAGACTATTTCATCAAACTGCAAGGAAGCTACATTGCTACCTATTGCAATAACCAGACTATCCCATGAATCTGGTAGAGAACACAACAAATTGATGCACTTATCTTCATCTGAAATTTTAATATCAACAAATCATAACTAACTTACCACAATATTAAATGCATTCAAATGCCTTGTCTCCGAGTCTCCATCTTTCATCCTCAGGTTATACAACTTTTTCCGTAGGAACAGTTTATTGACCCACAAAGCCTTAGCCATAGCTTCCCCTGATACATTTAGAAATACTGAATCTTAGACACACAATCATATTGTGCTCTTTGCCTTCCAAACCAACTTCTTCCATTCTTCATCGGACACTCCCGTTGGTTTAGTACCCGGATCTACCACGATCCACTGACCTTTATCTACCAAAAAATCCTCCATCTTGAGTTTCCATAACTCAAAACTCTAACCATTAACTTTCTCGATCTCTATCTTTCCACTACTCGCCATCTTCTTTCACCACTAGAAGCGATCTCATAGATCTCCCACTGAACAGGGTCTACCACAGACCCGAGAGAAACACCTCAGCAACAAAGGCATCCCCTTGAACCCAAAAAAACTTTGATTCCAAATGTAGGTTTTAACCCCGTACAGAAATTACCGGCATACGAATTCTAAAAGCAGAAAATAAACAATAGCGAGAGCATAACACATCAAACAAATATACACAGAGATTTTCACCTAGATCCCAAAACGAGACTACCAGCTTAATTTTTCATTATTTTCCTTTGATATGTTACAATACATATTTATACATGTTGAAGCATCCAATAACATGGACCAAAAACCATGCAGAAAACCATAGGTAGGTTCGCCCATCTAATATAGGATCCAAAAAAAAATCCCCCGGGGCGCTACCCCGAACCTCGTAGAGGGGGGCTACCAGCCCCCCTCATACCCCCTGTGACACCCCCCCCCTCGCTGTGAAATCGACACAACAAAGGGGGCCTCTGCGCCCCCTCTAACCCCTCGGTTAACTAGGGAGGCTAGTCCTGGAAAGAATATAACACAACCCAACATTCCTGTGAACTCCTTAGTAGATATTAGATTGAGACTAATGGCAACAGTTCTTGAGTCCACAATCAAGTAAATCCCTCTGATGGGAATCTTGGTCCTTTCCCTTCTTTTGGAAATATTTGTGCTCCTTATATGGCAACGTTGTCCCTTCCTGGATTTACCATTGGTTTTCCAGTTTTACTATTTTTGACCCCCTATGTTTCCGAATATCCAAATTGCTTCTCAACTAGGTTCTCCTCCACCTGAACAATATCAACCTCCAGTTGATCCTAAAGTTTACTCTTTGCCTTCGTCATATGTTTGGTCTTCTTCCTCTTCTTCCTCTTCATTTAGTGAAAGCCAACAAGCTAATAACCAGGTGGATAAGAAGAAGAAGAAAAGGAAGATTAAGAAGAACAAAAATAAGCATGGAGGAAACCAAGCAACCATTCTACAGATGAAACTAATGTGGAGAAACCTTCCAATCATCCCTGCAAAGTTAAATCCCCTTGCATGAATTGTAAGGGTGACCACCTTCTTAACGATTGTCCTAGTATTCCCAAGGTATTAGAAGTTTGGTCTATAGGTTCACATCGACCTTCATCATCAACCTCTGGAAATCATGTTGGTGATAAACCCTTAACCAGTGATAGTAAGGTCCATGGGAAAAATGGTAAAGTCAAATTTCCATTTAGGTTATGTGAAGGGAATCATCCTATTCACCTTTGTCCTTATACGGATGAATCCTCAAAAGTGTTGGACAACCTTATGAATTCTCAGCCTCATCTTTCAACTGGTTATTGAAATATTTCCCCTGATCCTCCACTAATTGATCAAGTGATTGATCATAATTCATCTCTAGTAAATCCCATTCTCTCTAAATGTGAATGCCATGATCCTGTTCCCGACCAACCATTGGTTGAGAAAATGGTTGACTCAATTCCACCTTCATTTGATCGTACCTTTCCCATAGAGAGTGAACTTCATACCGCTAAGGTTCTTCTTGTTTCTTCATATTCCAATGAATTGGGGTGAAATCCTCTCGTTCACATGGTACAGGGGGTGATCCTCTCGTTCCCATAATGTAAGGCGGTAGTTATCCCATTCCCATGGCACCCCCTCCTAGTAGTATGGTCACTTCCTTTGATTGGAGTCGACTCACAAGATATCGTATTCCTTCTTACATGCCCTTTTGGATTATAGTATAGGCTTATAATATACTTGTACCTGGCATAATCATAGATGAAGGCACATTTGTTAGTATTTTATCCTCAACTACTTGATAAGATTAAGGTTCTCCATAGCTTGGGCCTGTTACCCAAAATTTGTTGGCTTTTAACAGAGGAACCAATCAACCATTAGGGATCCTTCCTAATTTTCCTATTACTTTGGGAGGAAAGATTGTCTATATCGATGTGATGGTTGTAGAAGGCACTTTAGATTTTAATTTACTCCTTGGTCATGACTATGTTTATGTCATGGGAGCTCTTGTCTCTTCTCTCTTTTGTGTGATATGTTTCCCGCATGAAGGAAGAATCGTGGACATTGATCAATTTTCCTTTGTTGGTCCTAATTATGCTCCCAATCAACCATCTTCCCTAAATGGTACTTGTATGCAATTGGTATCACCCTGGCCATAGGTTAATTAGGTGGCCACCTATTCCATGCCTGCATCTACTGATGATATAGTCATGGATATAGCACATCATGTACTAGGGGAATTGGAGCCTGATATTTCCATTAGATCCCTTGATATGTATCCCTTCCAGAGTATTGTTCTCCCATATGATCAAAAAATCTTTGAATCCATGGACTCTTATGGGTTGGGTCAAGGTGTTGGAGCATAGTTCCTTTTCTTGTATCAAGCTCCTTAAAAAATGAATCAAGGTTCCCAGAGCAGATTTCCTTTACTTGTGTCAATATCGTTAAAAAATGAAACAAGGTGTCATCAACATGGTTCTTTTCCTGTGTCAAGCTCGTTAAAAATGAAACAAATCCCCTTCCAATTTGAGTGTTTGATTAGATCTCGTAAATTCCCAGTCTAGAGTTTCACTTGATCTCATAAATGAACCTTCATTCGATCCACCTTTTAGTAACTAATAGTTTACTTAGGTGAATGAAATGAATCTTGGGGGGCATATACCTTGAATTGAGCCATTATGTTGGGGGCATGAAAACTAATATCAAGCATAGTTTTTCTTTGTTTCAATCTTGTGTAAAAATTAAACCAATCTCAAGCATAATTTTTATTTGTTTCAAGCTTGTGTAAAATTGAAACCAATCTCAAGCATAGTTTTTCTTTATTTGAAGCTTGTGTAAAAATGAAACCAAATCCAACCATTGTTTTTTTTCATGTTTAAAGCTTGTGAAAAAATGAAACAATATTCAAGTATCCTCAAGCATAGTTTCCCATGTTCAAGCTTGTGTAAAAAAGAAACCATTCCCACTTTAGCTCTCGTGATTGCCATTTTTATCAGCCTTTTTGAGCCTTGGTTTTTTCATTCCATCATCACCATCTGTTTGGCCGATCATATGCTTTCACTTAATTGTTTTACCCTTTCTTGGGGTACATCTACAATGAGTGGTCTTATTATCCAGCCTATTTACCTTTACATGTTTTGAGTAGTTCCATAATGACCTAAACCAATTTCTATCCTCTTATACCACTCATTCCTCCAAGTGGAGTCCTCTTTCAAATCTTTTCAGATGCCAAAAATATGAAAAATATTGTCGAGCACTTTTCTTTTTGAAGTCATTAAAGTAAATGAAAATATGTTTAATCATTATAAGTTTAACCCTTTTCCGAAATGAGATAGACTAGTTACGAAAAATTAATACCTTAGTTAAACATGGCCAAGAGGTTCTCTTGAATATTGTTTTCTACCTATTCAGATTCGAGAGACTATCTATGAAAAGGGACCTCAGGAGTTTTATTTTCGCCTCTTTTTCAAACTCTCTAAACATGAAAAAGATGTCGAGTTACCCCTCTGTTGGTCTCATAAAACTAAAATGACAAATGACTTGTCACCATGACAAGACCGAGCTACTCCTTCCTACAGCTCGTTAAAAATACTAGGATGGATTCATCTGAAGGATGAACTTATAGGACAAGCATATGGTATCCTCTTCAAGCTTGATATTAAAAATAATGAGGTACTCATTAGAAATAGTGTGGAAAAATGGAAGTAAACATATATCCTATATTTTGCATAAAGGCGGCATGTCGCTCTTGAACATGACACTTATCTATAGCTCGTGTCGAGTTTGGGTTATCCTCACTTCATCACTTGCCTTCCTGGGTTTTGGGAATCCATTTTCCCCTCATCTACTTATATCTTATTCTCATCATGACCTAAGATCCTATGTTGAGTCAAATGCTGCCAAATTTCGGCGTGGTGTCGCTGATATGTTCAAGAGAAGTCCCATCTGCAATTCAAACAACTTGTACCATGTTTGACCTTTCTACAAAAATCCTAAGTCACTCTTACCAACTCTACAAAATCCTATGTTTTGTGTCGATGATGTGGGAAACCTTATGGCCATCCTTCGACAAATCACTTCCTATCGACTCCAACTCATTATCCAGGAAGATGGTCTAGAAACTCCCTTTCAGTACCTTGGAGTTTGCATGCCTCAACGGTTGGTTCTTTGCATTCGACGATAGGTTCACATCAATGGCCTTTGATTGAATGATTCTGCAAGTGTTTGACTTTAGCTTCATTGTTCACACTCATGGATTGTGTTGTTGTACCTTGAGAACCATCGTCATTATTGGTGGTTTCTTTCGTGCATGTTAATGGTTCACATCATTGACTGGTAATCAGGTGGTTTTGTACCATGTTCGAATCCAACGCATCTATTCACATGGTGGGATTTGTAATTTGGTTGGATCGAGACAGAAATGAATACCCTGGATTTCATCTCTACGTGGATTTATTAGATATTCATGATTGTACACATGATCCCTTCTATTGAGATGGTCGTGTCCATGCCATGGATCCATACACATGATCCCTTCTATTTAGATGGTTGTACCCATGTCTTGGATTCATGTATGGTTAGATGCCTACTCAGAAATGTATTATTAGGCATACTTATATCAGAGATGTCAAATATCTTGTATCATGCTTGATTTGCAGGTCTCTTGACGGTGGTTCTCCAGGTCCTTACCTTGACTTGTAAAGCATTTCACCCATCATTTCTCATTCTGACTTCATGCTTTAGGGGGCATCTGTTACACAGTATTTTGTCACACTTCACGTACTTTATCCTTAAGCATCAAAATGATGAAGGTTTTCAGTGTATTCACCATGAAACATGTTTAAAAGCATCCTTGAAGAACGGAAGAAAATTTTTCCCTGAAATATTTCTAGAGAAACATGTCAAAAACCTTGCTTTCAGGATCAATGCTTTTTGCACCACTGGTGACCCGTGCTGGTACCTTGTTGCACTATACTTTCCTAGTGCTTCTAGCATGGTTTTTATAAGGAAAACCCACGTTGAACCTCTTCAGACATTTTTTCCTAAAGTGGAGGAGAAGCTTCCATTACTAGAAGCCTTGAGAACAGCGAGTTGGTTACAGGTGAATAGGGATTAGAGAAAGACCTCCCATTCTTGGTCCTTGATCCTACTTTTATGGATATTTCCCTTTAGTTGTGGAACCTATCCCTCATTTTATGGATATTTAACTCCCTCTGCTTCCTTATAAATGAGATCCCTACTATCCACAACTGGTTAGCTATTGCTTGGTTGCCTTCCTAGTGTTGAACTATGCCCAAATGCTACCCATTTTTCTAAGGAGAAAGGAGTGATTGAAGGTTAAGGCTAGGACTTGGAAACTCACCTAAAGGAGGTTTCCAACATTAAGGATTAATTGGTTGCAATGCTTCTCTTGACCATCTATTAATAATAAATTGTATGTTTGCTTTCCATAAATCTGTCAATCATTGTTCATTTAATATAATACTCCTTGATCTGTTATATGGTTTATATTGGAATAATTTGTTCTGTATTCGTTTGTTGTCTCCACATGGTTTTCCTTGCAAGTATTCATGCACATCGGTGAAGAGGATATTGAGCTTGGAAGCAAGAAAATCAAGGATGACACCAACGGATCTTAGCATCAGAGTGAGGTAGGTCATCTATTCTCCTTTGTGTTTTCTGGTATAAGCTAGGAAAGTTTGCACACATTTATCTAGTTTCTTGCTAGATCCTCCCATAGGACTAGAGGGATCATTTATGTCCACAGAAAGGATTTCCTGCATAAAAAAATGGTGACTCAGCTGGGAAGCTTATAACCCTTCAAACCTCCTTTTTATGTTTGGTCTTTTTTATTAGTTTGGCCAACCTCCTAGTAATCTATAATTTAGGTTCATTATGGGTTTGCATTCTGAGTAGTTTGTTATTTTGAGTGTCAAGCATAGATCTCTCTTTGAGTTTCTTTTTATTTTCCTAAGTATTTCTCGCCCAGTGCATTTTATCCAGGAACAACTGCGGTACCAACATGGTTTTTTCCATTACAATAGCGTTGAAAGCCCTGTCAGCACAGGTTTTGACTGTTATAGAAGAGTTGATCCATAAAAATTGATAAATTTTAGGGTTTCTATCAGAAAGGTATAGTGTGTCTTGATCTTTGAAGTGTCCTCCTGCTCTATGTGCTTTATAGTTTCTATTATTTTGGTTGAATTCTTATTGGTTTTCAAAAGTCCATCCCATTGTTCGAAGTAGTGGAAGTGAATTTTGATTGAGTCTTTAGGTATTTGGGTCAATTGAATTTACTATTTGATGCTTATATGTGTGGAAGGAATATCGATTTGTTGTTGGTTAAAGCATTATTAGTTCTTTTGGAAACCATAAAAGAAATGCCATTTGCATTTGCTTATCTTTCATCTCAAAGTTTACTTTTCGAAATTGCATTAGATTAAATTGCATTGACATGTCATTTTTGGGATTATAATTGAGTATAGATTACATTGCTTAGTGTTGAAAGCTGAAAATTCATTTTCATTCATTGAAAAGGAAACGTGAAAAAATTCATGTAGGTGCATCTTAGTGAATTGAAATTCATTTTACTTTTGGTGGGTGCATTGGAATAGTGAAAGCGAAAGACCTAGTTAGGAAGCTTTGCTTGCTGCATACTTGGTTATTGTATCAATGCTTGAGCTTCTTCCTTATGTTAGATAACTTTCATTGAAATGAAAAGAATCATTTTTTCATACTAGTTGCATCATAGGTTTGTTCAGGTGAAATCGATCTTTGAGCCTTAAAAATGAAACTTAATTCAAGATCAACTTAAAATATATCTCAATTAACATAAGGAGCGTTTGGAACATTAAATAAAACATTTAGAGGTCTAGGATAGAGACGTGTTTCGATGTCGTTAAAAGTTGGAGCTATCGTTACTTGCTAGCGTTCTATCCCAGGGGTGAAATCTCCTTCCACATACGGAAGTGCATAGGACCGTTCTCTAGTACTTTTGGGTATAACGAAGGTGCTCCATGCATGGTAAGTATATGGGAACGCTCTCATTGAATGGATACGCATTAGACAACACTACTACAGACTGCACTCCCACGTACTCTCGCGTATATTTTGGGAGTCCCCTATAAGTTGTTATCCATCCATAGGTAACCAAGTATATCCCTTGTATATCGTGATATGTCAAACACATCATCTGGGGAGATTGGTTGTCGTACTTTAAGTCCTTGGTTCGCCATGGTGTATATTGCAATTCATGGTTGCTTGGTAAATCGTTATGCCTAGTTACCCTTTTTATTTATTTATTTTTGTAAAGTTCTAAAATTAATTGACCACGGAACACCATCCTTCCTGTGGAAATACTCCTTAGTAGATATTAGGTTGAGACTAATGGCAACAGTTACTGAGTCCACCAATCAAGGAATCCTGGTCTCTTTCCTTCTTTTGGAAATATTGGTGCTCCTTATATGGCAAAGTTGTCCCTTCCTAGATTTACCATTGCTTTGTCAGTTTGGTTATTTCGACCCCTATGGTTCTAAATGTCAAAACTGCTTCTCAAATGGGTTCTCCTCCACTCGAACAATATCAACCTCTAATTGATCCTAAAGTTTACTCTTTTCCTTCGCCTATTCGGTCTTCTTCCTCTTCGTCTGGTGAAATTCTGCTAGCTAATAACCAGGTGGATAAGAAGAAGAAGAAAATGAAGATTACGAAGAAGAAAAATAAGCAAGGATGCAACCAAGAAGCCATTGCTACAAATGAAACTAATGTGGAGAAACCTTCCAATCAACCCCGTAAAGTCAAATTCCCTTGCATGCTTTGTAAGGGTGACCACCTTATTAGATATTTTCCTGGTATTCCTAAGGTATTAGAAATGTGGTCTATAGGCTCACACCGGCCTTCGTCATCAACCTCTGGATATCATGTTGGTGATAAACCCTCAACTAGTGATAGTAAGGTCCATGGGAAAAAGGGTAAAGTCAAATTTCCTTGTAGGTTATGTGAAGGGAGTCATCTTATTCACTTTTTTCCTTATATGGATGAATCTTCAAAAGTGTTGGACAACCTTATGACTTCTCAGCCTCATCTTCCAACTAGTTATCAAAAGATTTCCCCTGATCCTCCACTACTTGATCAAGTGATTGATCAGAATTCATCTATAGTAAATCCCACTCTCTCTGAATGTGAATCCCAGAGCCCGTTCCTGACCAACCATTGGTTGAGAAAATGGTTGACTCGATTCCACCTTCAGTTGATCGTACCTTTCCCGTAGAGAGTGAATTTCATACCACTCAGGTTCTTCTTGTTTCTTCATATTCCAATGAATTGGGGGGAAATCCTCACGTTCCTACAATACAGGGGGCGATCCTCGCATTCCCATAATGCAAGATGACAGTTCTCCCATTCCCATGGCACCCCCTTCCAGTAGTATGGTCACTTCCTTTGATTGGAGTTGACTCACATGATATCATATTCCTTCTTACTTGCCCTTTCAAATTATAGTACAGGCTTATAATATACCCGTACCCGACATAATTGTAGATGCAGGCACATCTATTAGTATTATGTTCTCAACTACTTGGAAAGCTTTAGTTTCCCTGCAGCTTGTGCCTGTTACCCAAAATTTGTTGGCTTTTAACAGAGGAACCAGTCAATCATTAGGGATCCTTCCTAAGTTGCATATTTCTTTGGGAGGAAAGACCATCTATATCGATGTGATGGTTTTCCAAGGCCCTTTGGATTTTAATTTACTCCTTTTCCATGACTATTTTTATGTCATGGGAGCTCTTGTCTCTTCTCCCTTTCATGTGATATGTTTCCCACATGAAGGAAGAATTGTGGCCATTGAGAAACCTTTGTTTGTTGGTCATAATTTGGCTCCCAATCAACCACCATCCCTAAATGGTCCTTGTATGAAAGTGGTATCACCCCCACCATGGGTTAATTACGTGGCCACATGTTCCATGCCGACGTCTACTTATGATCTAGTTAGTGATATATTGCATCATGTACTAGGGGCATTGGAGCCTAATATTTCCATTAGATCCCTTGATATGTATCCCTTCTAAAGCGTTGTTCTCCCATCTGATGAGAACCTCTTGGAAGCCATGGCCTCTTATGGGCAGTGATCAAGATGCTGGACCAAAATTCCTTTTCTTGTGTCAAACTCCTTAAAAAAATGAATCAAGGTTCCCAGAGAAAAGTTCCTTTACTTGTGTTAAGCTCGTTAAAAAATGAAACAAGGTGTCATCAGCATGGTTCTTTTCCTATGCCAAGCTCGTTAAAAAATCAAACAAATCCCCTTCCAATTCTAGTCTTTGATTAGATCTCGTAAATTCCTAGTCGAGTCTTTTATTTGATCTTGTAAATGAACATTCATTCCATCCACCTGTTAGTAACCAGTAGTTTACTTAGGTGAATGAAATGAAGCTTGGGGGGCATGTACCTCAATCTCAAGCACAATTTTTCTTTGTTTCAAGATTGTGTAAAAAATGAAACTAATGACAAGCATAGTTTTTCTTTGTTTCAAGCTTGTGTAAAAATGAAACCAAATCCAAGCATAGTTTTTTCTCATGTTTCAAGCTTGTGAAAAAATGAAACCATCTTCAAGTATCCTCAAGCATATTTTCCCATGTTTCTAGCTTGTGTAAAAATGAAACCATTCCCACTTTACCTCTCGTGATTTCCATTTTTATCAGTTTGTTTTGAGCCTTGGTTTTTTCATTCCATCGTCACCATCTCTTTGGTTGATCATACACTTTCACTTGGTTGTTTTACCCTTGCCTCAGGAACATCTGTGATGAGTGGTCTTATTAGCCAGCCTCTTGATCTTTACATGTCTTGAGCAGTTCCATCATGACCAGAACCAATTGTTATCCTCTTATACCTATCGTTCCTCCAGGCGGGGTCCTCTTTCAACTCTTTTCAGACTCCAAAAATATGAAAATATTGTCGAGCACTTTTCTTTTAGAACTTGTTAAATTAAATGAAAATATGTCTACTCAGTATAAGTTTAACCCTTTTCCAGACGAAGATAGACTAGTTACGAAAAAGGAATACCTTAGTCGAACATGGCTAAGAGGTTCTCTTGAATATTGTTTTCTACCTTTTCAAATTTGATAGACTATCTACAAAAAGGGACCTTTGGAGTTTTCTTTTTGCCTCTTTTTCAAACTCTCTAAACATGAAAAAGATGTCGAGTTACCCCTTCATTAGGCTCGTAAAACTAAAATGAAGGAGGACTTGTCACCATGACAAGACTGAGCTACTCCTTCCTAGGGATCATTAAAAATACTAGGATTGATTCATTCGAAGGATGAACTTATACGACAAGCATATGGTATCCTCTTCAAGCTTGAGATTAAAAATAAATAGGTACTCGCTAGAAATAGTGGGGAAAGATGGAAGTAAACATATATCTTGTATTTTGTATAAAGCCAACATGTCGCTCTTGAACATGACACTTATGTGTAGCTCGTGTCGGGTTTGGGTTATCCTCACTTCATTACTTGCCTTCCTGGGTTTTGGAAATCAATTTACCCCTCATTTGATTATATCTTATTGTCATCATGACCTCTGATCCTATGTTGAGTCAAATGCTGCCAAATTCCCTAGTCATGTCACCAATATGTTCAAGAAAAGTCCCATCTAAAATTCAAATCGCTTGTACCATGTTTGACCTTTCTACAACAATCCTGAATGACTCTTACAAACTCTGCAAAGTCCTATGTTTCGTGTTGATGATGTGGGAAACCTTATGGACCTCCTTCAAAGTGTCACTTCCTATCGACTCCAACTCATTATCCAGGAAGATGGTCTAGAAACTCTCTTTGAGTACCTTGGAGCTTACATGCCTCAATGGAAGGTACTTCACATTTGATGATAGGTTCACATCACTGGCCTTCGATCGAATGATTCTGCAAGTGTTCAACTTTAACTTCATTGTTCATACTCATGGATTGTGTTGTTGTACCTTGAGAACCATCATCATTATTGGTGGTTTCTCTCGTGCCTATTAACGGTTCACATCATTGACCAGTAATCAAGTGGTTTTCTACCATGTTCAACTCTGATTTATTAGATATTCGTGATTATACATGTGATCCCTTTTATTATGATGGTTGCGTCCATGTCGTGGATCCATACACATGATCCCCTGTACCCAGATGGTTGCGTCCATGCCATGGACTCATGTATTGTTAGATGCCTACTCAGAGATGTATTATTAGGCATACTTACATAAGAGATGTCAGATATCTTGTATCATGCTTGATTTGCAGGTCTCCTGACGATGTTTCTCTGGGTCCTTGCCTTGACTTATAAAGCATTTCACTCATCACTTCCCATTCTGCCTTCATGCTTTAGGGAGCATCTGTTACACAATATTTTGTCACACTTCCAATCTCGTATCCTAAAGTGTCAAAATGATGAAACTTGTCAATGTATTCACCATGAAACATGTTGAGAAGCATCCCTAAAGAACAAAAGAAAAGCTTGCCCTGAAAGATTTCTAGAGAAACTTACCAAAAATCTTATTTTTGGTATCAACACTTTTTGCACCATTGGTGACTCATGTTGGTACCTTGTTGCGCTATATTGTCCTAGCATTACCAGGGTGACTTTTATAAGGAAAACCCATGTTGAACCTCTTAAGTTAGTTTTTCCTAAAGTGGAGGAGAACCTTCTCTTACTAGAAGTCATGAGATCGACAAGCTAGTTATAGGTGAATAAGGATTAGAGCGAGACCTCCCATTCTTGGTCCTTGATCCTACTTTTATGGATCTTTCCTTTGAGTTTTGGAACCTCTCCCTCATTTTATGGATCCTTAACTCCCTCTCGTTCCCGATAAATGAGATCCCTACTATTCACAACTAGTTGGCTATTGCTTGGTTGCCTTCCTAGTGTTGAATTATGCCCAAATGATGCCCATTTTCCTAAGGAAAAAGGAGTTCTTGAAGGTTAATACTAGGACTTGGAAACTCACCTAAAGGATGCTTCCAACATCAAGGCTTAAGTGGTTGTAATGCTTCCCTTTACCATCTATTAATAATACATTATGTTTTTGCTTTCCATAAATGTGTCAATCATTGCTCATTTAGTATAATACTCCTTGATCTGTTATACGGTTTATATTGGTTTGGTTTTTGCTATGTATGTGTTTGTTGTGTTCACATGATTTTCCTTGAAGGTATTCATCCACATCGGTGAAGAGAAGATTGAGCTTGGAAGTGAGAGAATCAAGGATGACACCAACATATCTTAGTATCAAAGTGAGGTAGGTCATCTATTCTCCTTTGTGTTTTCTTGTATAAGCTAGGAAAGTTTGCACATATTTGTCTAGTTTGTTGCTAGATCCTCCCATAGGACTAAAGGGATCATTTCTGTCTGCATAAAGGATTGCTTGAATAAAAAAAATAAATGTATGTAAGCACATATTTAATTATGCTAATTGCTGACAAATGTATTAATGAGGCATAGAGCTTGAGACCTTAATTCACACTCCACTTTTTCTGCATTTGTACCTCCTTAGTCTTCCATATTTCTGCTGGAGATTGTTGCTTTGGATTCTATGTTATGTATATCCCTCTGCACCTATTTCCCTCATTTCCTTCCTCCTGTTCATCTATACTACAATAGCAATGTTAAATTGTGTATTATTGTGTGTCGGCCACCAAAACGAACACATTTCTATTTGAGATTAGCCATATCTACTAGTGTGTATTTTGATATATGTGTTTTCTTGAGTTTAACATGGTGAAGGGCTATTGAACCAAGATCTGAATTATATTTTTTCAAATTACGTGAAATATGGAGTGTAGCAGAAATCCTTTAGATAAATTTCAAAAGCACTCCTCTCGGATGCCCTAGGCACTGACCCTTTTCCTTCAACCTGGGGGTTGTCTCTAGGAGCCTTCTATATCTTCTGAAGCACTTGTGTTACAAGATATAGAAAAAGATACAACACCACCCATAGGCCAACCCTCGAATATCGAAATCGGTACTTTCCCATGCTACCCATTAAAATTTTGAAGGTATTACACAACCACCACTTAGCCCTCATAAATGTGGTAGGTGGTTGCTTCAACTACCCAATGCTTCATGAGTTTTGGGCTAATTTCCCATAACCCCCCCACTAGTTCCCACTTGCGGTATTATAGTTTGTATCAATGCTTGTGTTTCCCATTGGTTTCTCAACACTTTTAATTAATATAGAAATATTTACATATACATCATTTTTAATTTTTTAGGTTAGTTCATCACAACGACGTCGTTTAAACATTGATGCAAGCGATAATGACATAATTTAATCCTATGTTTAAAATGGGGTTGTTACAAAAAGGCTTCCCTACAACAGAAATCAAATAATGTTATAAATAGAGAATTCATGTGTAAGTAATGGGAATTTAAAATCAATTCTACGATAGATATTTCATTTAGTGACCAAGTATGGGTTGCATGTTTATGTTGTCCTCTCATTCAATCCCAAATCCATTTAGCGTGATTGCAATGGTTTTGGTTCTCACACTAACTACAACACCAAATCAATGAAGGAAAAAGGGGAATTTTCACCATTCACATCGTTTAGTACAATAGCATGGCTTCTCTTGCATATATTTATTGTATTAAACATCCTATTTAAAACTACCATCAATTTAGATTCAACTCAACAATATCCATCTTGTATTCCATAAGGTTAATGTCCCTAGAAAGCATATTTATGTCTTATGGTAGTAGATCTATGAACCAATTTTAACTAGAAAACATATTACCACCCTTTCCTCTAATTATATATCTCATTTTTTAGATGTAAATAAATATTCTTCAAAAGATGTAGTAAAACAATTGCATATTAAACCAACAAAAAAAAAGAATAATGATATTGCCTTTGTCTTTGCCATTACACCCTAGATTTGTGTATTTTATTCCATCATAGACTACACTCTCACAGATCATCACCGTGAAAGTGACTAGGCCCCTCAAAGCTAAAGAAGATTTGATATTATTACCATCTCTTCACTTTGGTTTTGACACCATGTTAAGAAATTGAACAGAAGACAAGAACTTGGTGAAAAAGACTTTAAGCCATATTCAACTATATATTCATTCCATGATATCAATTTATAATACATGAATGTAATGACCTCATAAATTAAAGAGTGCCAAATTAGCACCTCATCAAAGATAAGGGTGACAACTCACAAGGAGTGATCTCAAACTTTATGATGATTTAGGGACTCATAATCTAACAATAGATGTATGGGGGATTTACCAATTAATGAGAGACAAGACGTACAACATATTTCCCAATAATTTGATAACGACACAAATCAATAAAGTGACCAATGATTTAATAATGGAGAGGCCATATTAGTAAAGATAAATGTTAAATGGTGAATGAAAGGTGGGGATTAAATCATATGTTGCCAGTTCAATAACCCAAATTTTATCTGTAGACATTCATTCATTGAATAGTAAAAGGGGTGAAGACTACCATGTATTGCATAGCATACTTAGCCAACTAGTACAACCAACATAAAACCTCACGCTTTAGGGAGTCAATGCTTGAAGGTTGTAGGAGAAGCATACAGACTCACCCCTTTGTTTATTGCTCTCTACAAGCTTGTTAAATATGTCCATGATCTTAACAGTCATCGACTTGATGTTCTTAAAGGACATAATTAGCAAATTAATTAAATAATTTCAATAGCCACATCACAGTAGAAATTGATTTCAAAATATGGGAAGGAATGGAAAATATTTTTTGAATAAAACAAACATAAATACACTTTGCTATTCTTCATTATCTTAATTAACACACTCAGAGTAGTGCATTAAACAAGAGTGATAGTTGCATAATATCATAGTCCCTTCCTCTTTTGATAGTTATCGATATGTTGGTGCAATTAAGGCAGTGTGGGGTTTGCATTTTGTCGTTATTCGAGAATACTCCATTTTCGCAATCGTTTTCACATTCTATCATTATTCCCACCTCCATACACTTCTTTCCTACATCTTTACCTTGAAAACAACTTCTTATACACATGCATTACTCCACACAATTGCTTTTCTGCATTTTTTCTTTTTTCACACGATTTCGTACTCAATGTTATCAATTATTTCTACACCACTTGTTGTCATTAAAAATATTTTGTGGTAGTTGTCGGATCAACTTTTCATGTAAATCTAGGATTACCATATGACCTAGTGCATTTACTATACACGTAAACCAAACTTTTCATGCAGAAGAAGTGTTTTTCGGGCTGGAGGTGTGTGGAAGAAGAGTGTGGATTGGGGATTGTGTGTGGAGGTACAAAAGTGGGGATGTGTGTAGAAGGAGGAAGAATGCAAAAGATACATCCACATTTCACACCTTCCACATGTGCAATAGATTTCCACATGAGCATCGATGAACCAAAATAATATAATATACATTTATAAAAAATAGAATATACATTTGCCCAATCAATTTATGAAAAATACAATCTACATTTTGCCTAGTTGATTTACGAAAAATAGAATATACATTTACTCAGTCGATTTACGAAAAATAGAATGTACATTTTTCCCAGTTGATTTAATATAACATACATTATATAAGCGAGGAAAGTTTGCACATATTTGTCTAGTTTGTTTCTAGATCCTCCCATAGGACTAAAGCGATCGTTTCTATCTGCAGAAAGGATTGCCTGAATAACAACAATACATGTATGTAAGAACATATTTAAATATGCTAATTGGTGACAACTGTATTCATGAGGCATAGAGATTGAGACCTTAATTCACGTCCTCTTTTTCTGCATTTTCACCTCCTCAATCTTCCATATTTTTGCTGGAGATTATTGCTTTGGATTCTGTGTTATGTCTAGTCCTCTACACCTATTTCCCTCATTTCCTTCCTCCTGTTCATCTATACTACAATAGCAATGTTAAATTGTGTATTATTGTGTGTCGGCCACCAGAACCAACGCATTTCTATTTGAGATTAGCCATATCTACCAATGTGTATTTTGATCTATGTGTTTGCTTGAGTTTACCTTGGTGAAGGGCTATTGAACCAAGATATGAATTATATTTTTTCAAATTACATGACATATGGAGTGTAGCAGAAATCCTTTAAATAATTTTCAAAAGCACTCCTCTCAGATGCCCTAGGCACTGACCCTTTTCTTTCAACCCGTGGTTTGTCTCTAGGAGGCTTCTATATCTTCTGAAGCACTTGTGTGACAGGATATAGAAAAAGCTACAACTCCACCCATGGGCCAACCCTCGAATACCGAGATGGGTACTTTCCCATGCTACCCATTAAAATTTTGAAGGTATTACACAACCACAACTTAGCCCTCATAAATGTGGTAGGTGGTTGCTTCAACTACCCAATGCTTCATGACTTTTGGGCTCGTGGGAAAAGCAAAACTACAAATTTAAATTCAAATTTTAGCATAGATATTTTGGGTGAGAACTTTCTACCAATAATAGGCATGGCTAATTTCCCATAACCCCCTCACTAGTTCCCTCTTGCGGTATTATAGTTTGTATCAATGCTTGTGTTTCCCATTGGTTTCTCAACACTTTTAATTAATATAGAAATATTTACATATACATCATTTTTAATTGTTCAGGTTAGTTCATCACAACAATTTCGTTTAAACATTGCTACAAGCAATAATGACATAATTAGTTACATTAATCCTATGTTTAAAATGGGGTTGTTACAAAAAGGCTTCCCTACAACAGAAATCAAATAATGTTATAAATAGAGAATTCATGTGTAATTATTGGGAATTTAAAACCAATTCTACGATAAATATTTCATTTAGTGACCAAGTATGGGTTGCATGTTTATGTTTTCCTCTCATTCAATCCCAAACCCATTCAGCATGATTGCAATGGTGTTGGTTCTCACACTAACTACAACACAAAATCAATGAAGGAAAAAGGGGAATTTTCACCACTCACATCATTTATTACAATAGCATGGCTTCTCTTGCATATATTTATTGTATTAAACATCCCATGTAAAACTACCATCGATTTAGATTCAACTCAACAATATCCATCTTGTATTTCCATAAGGTTAATGTCCCTAGAAAGCATATTTATGTCTTATGGTAGTAAATCTATGAAGCAATTTTAAGTAGAAAACATAATACCACCCTTTCCTCTAATTATATATCTCATTTTTTAGATGTAAATAAATATTCTTCAAAATATGTAGTAAAACAATTGCCTATTAAACCAGCAAAAAAAAAGAATAATGATATTGCCTTTGTCTTTGCCATTACACCCTAGATTTGTGTATTTTATTCCATCATAGGCTACACTCTCATAGATCATCGCTGTGAAAGTGACTAGGCCCCTCAAAGCTAAAGAAGATTTGATATTATTACCATCTCTTCACTTTGGTTTTGACACCATCTTAAGAAATTGAACAGAAGACAAGAACTTGGTGGAAAAGACTTTAAGCCATATTCAACAATATATTCATTCCATGATATCAATTTATAATACATGAATATAATGACCTCATAAATTAAAGAGTGCCAAATTAGCACCTCATCAAAGATAAGGGTGACAACTCACAAGGAGTGATCTCAAACTTTATGATGATTTAGGGACTCATAATCTAACAATAGATCTATGGGGGATTTACCAATTAATGAGAGACAAGACATACAACATATTTCCCAACAATTTGATAACGACACAAATCAATAAAGTGACCAATGATTTAATAATGGAGAGGCCATATTAGTAAAGATAAATGTTAAATGGTGAATGAAAGGTGAGGATTAAATCATATGTTGCCAATTCAATAACCCAGATTTATCTATAGACATTCATTCATTGAATAGTAAAAGGGGTGAAGACTACCATGTATTGCACAGCATACTTAGCCAACTAATACAACCAACATAAAACCTCGCACTTTAGGGAGTCAATGCATGAAGGTTGTAGGAGAAGCATACAGACTCACCCCTTTTTTTATTGCTCTCTACAAGCTTGTTAAATATGGCCATGATCTTAATAGTCATCGACTTGATGTTCTTAAAGGACATAATTAGCAAATTAATTAAATAATTTCAATAGCCACATCATAGTAGAAATTGATTTCAAAATATGGGAAGGAATGGAATTTTTTTTTGAATAAAAATAACATAAATACACTTTGGTATTCTTCACTATCTTCATTAACATTTTTATGCTCTTGACCTGCAAGAAGATGCCAGGATACCAAATATGTGAAGAAATACAACCCAGAACATAGAACAAAATGAGAAATAATAGCATGTATTTTATTATTCAGAGATGAAAGCAATGTTCACTTGCTTCTTCGAGGGGGCAACCTCCAATAGAGCAGTGTTCGATTACAGAATAAGACATGATGCTCCTCAATGGGTAGTCTCTATCCTTTATATAGGATTCATACATGCAATACCATGGGTCAGTACCATGGGTGTAAAAGGGTGAGGTAGGGCGAAAAAATGAGCATACTTAGAAAGTTTGTCCACAACCACCATGATGACTAACTTGTTGCCTGACTTCGGAAGACCAGTAATGAAATCCATAGAAACATCCATCAAGATTGAGGCAGGTATGGGCCATGGTTGTAAGGTGCCTGGGGACTTGACTATTTCTCCTTTGTGGTGTGGACACACATCACATTCCACTACAAAAGTAAGAATGTCCTTTTTCATGCCTGTCCAAAAGAAGGAACGATGAGTGCGAGCATAAGTCTTCTGAAAGCCTGAATGGCCTTCAATGGGAGATGAGTGCAACTCTTCCAAAATGCGCCTTTTGAGGGTGGATGTCGATGATATCACTACTTTGTCCTTGTAGCGAAGAATCTCATCCTTCCAAGAGTAGCCCACTATGGAATTTGGATCTGCTTGCAAGTTATGAATGAGTTGGGAGAGCGAAGGAAGTGAAAACCATTCCTTGTGAGCTTCTTAAATCCACTCTGGAATGGGAAGAGAGATTGCTAGTAGGGTGTTGTCCTCCTCAAATTGACGTGATAAAGAATCCACTACGATATTTTCGCACCCTTTCTTGTAAATTATCTCATAATCATATCCCAGCATTTTGGCTAGCCATTTATTTTGCTGTGGTGAGGATATGCGTTGCTCCAAAAAATATTTAAGGCTTTGATGGTCTATGCGGATTTGGAACCGCCACCCCAATAAGTATGGTCGTCAAGTATCCACTGCATGTAAGATGGCCATCATCTCCTTCTCATAGGTAGATTTTCCCAGATGTTTCCCACTTAGTTGTTGGCTAGTGAAGGCCAAGGGTTGACCTTCCTACATTAAGACAGCCCCAATACCCATACCTGAAGCATCACATTCAATCACAAAAGATTTGGTGAAGTCGGGTAGTGCCAATACGGGAGTGGAACGCATGGCATGTTTGAGAGCTATAAACACCTGTTGTGCTTCATCATTCTAAAGGAATGAATTTTTCTTGAGAAGGTGAGTGAGGGGTCTAGCAATGCGACTATAATTGCGGACAAATTTGTGATAGTAACCAGTGAGACCCAAGAATCCTCTCAAACTCTTCAAGGTCTTTGGTTGGGGCCAAATCTACATTGCCTGGATCTTTTTGGGATCCACCCTGACACCTTCACGCCCCAAAATGTGGCCCAAATACTCGACTTCTTTCATGCTAAAAGAGCACTTGGACAATTTGACAAATAATTTATGCTTCCTGAGCAATTGCAAGAGCAGGTCTACATGCTAAAGATGTTTTTCCCAGATGAGGTTGTAGATGAGAATGACATCAAAGAAAACAAGGACAAATTTTCTGAGATATGGTTTGAGCAGGTGATTCATGAGGCTCTGAAAAGTGGATGGGGCATTACAGAGACCAAATGGCATGACCAGGAATTCATAATGGCCTTCATGAGTTTGGAAAGCAGTCTTCAGAATGTCTACTTCTTTCATGTGAATTTGGTGATAACCCGAGTGAAGGTCTATCTTAGTAAAGAATTGATCCCCATTCAATTCATCCAGCAAATCATCAACAACCAGGATGGGGAATTTATCTTTGATCGTCAGCTTGTTGAGGGCCTTGAAGTCTGGACACATATGCCATTCCCATCTTTCTTGAGCATCATGACCACATGCGATGAATAAGGACTAATGCTAGGACGAATGACACCGGCTTCCATGAGTTCCTTGATTATTTTTTCAATTTCATTCTTTGGGCAAAAGGGTATCTATATGGGCACACATTCGGTGGTTGTGCCCCTAGGACCAAAGTAATGCTATGAACATGTTCCCCTCTCGATGGTGGAAGCCCACGAGGTTTGTCAAAGACCTGCAGATGGCTATTTAAGACCTATTGCATCTCAGGATGAATATGAAGAGTAGGGGACTCAAAGGCCTGAATGACATTAAATTGGGCGATAACTCCATGGTGGTCATTTTTTAACAACTTTTCCATCCGATGCGAGCTGGTGATAGAAGGAGTACATGCTTGGAGTCCGCGAAGGGTATGCGTGTGGTCATTCTGCTTAAAGCTCATATATAATTCCTGGAAATCCATTATGATTGGGCCAAGTGTGCGGAGCCATTCAACACCCAAGACAATGTCACACCCACCCATGTTGATGGAAAACATGTGGGTCTTTAGGTGGTAATCTCCCATCTGAAGTTTGATATTTTCACAGTGGCCGTCACATTTCATTGTCCCCCATCAGCAATTTGTACCTAGAAATTAGAGATTGCTTTGACAAAACAATGCACAACTTCTGTGACTATCTGATGGATAAAGTTATGCATGCTTCCACTATCAATCAAGACTACTACAGGGCAATGTTTAATAAAACCTTTGATTTTGAGAGTTTGGGGAGAAGAAATGTCTGCCAAAGCATGGAGCGAGATAACTAGTTCTTTTGGTGTAGCTGGGAGCTCATTGTCCTGTTGGTTGTCCTCATCTTCCTCCGCTGGAACCTAAAAGGATAGGGCTTCCTCAGATGAACTGTGATCAGTAGCATTAATTTGAAAGAATTTGGGTTCCTTGCATTTATGCCCCGGGGAGTATTTGTCATCACAGTAGTAACACAATCCTTTCTTTCTCCTTTCCGCCATTTCTGCTAGTGACACATTTTGAACCTTCAGTGTTTGGGTAGTGCCCGGAGCCTGGGTGGGGCGTCCCTTGGCTATGAAATTTGGACGAGGCGAATGGGCTGCTAACGCGCGTTCCACTTTACGAGCCATTGTGCAAGCTTCCAGCCATGTGGGTGGGTGGTGCATCCAGACGTGAGCTTGGACGGTGTCTTTGAGACCACTAATAAAACATTCCTAGTAGAATTCATTTGCCGACCTCCTGTACAGAAGGCTAATTTCTCAAAGGCTGTAATATAGTGATGTACTATGCCTGTTTGTCTAAGCTTAGTAAAACGACCCAAAAAATTGGATTCTCATTCAAAGCGTTCACAAAGGGATTTTGAGAATGCCTGCCAAGTAATTGGCCTTGCATAGAATTTTTTATGCCACTACCACCATTGACATCTTTCTTGGTCCAAGTAAAGGCCTCCCACACATAGCTTAGTCTCATCCTCTCTAATGTGATTCAGCGTGAAATATTGGTCCATTTGTGATAGCCATATTTCCGAATTCAAGCCATCAAATTTGTACATGTCCAGCTTGGGTGGTCAAGGGTGCGAATGTTGGTGGTTTCCATGGAAGTGAAGAGAATGACTAGATTCTCCTTCATGGTCTTCATTAAAAGCATATGCCTTGGATTGTGCCGCCAATTTGCGCTTTGTGAATGTGTCATTCAATGTCTCGATCATCCTCGTTAATTCGTCCAACCTGTTTTCAAGGGATTCCATCTTCTCATTGGCCATAGCTTGAGCTATGGTTTCTACTATACACAGATGTGGTCGTCACTGTGAGAAAATTTGGGACCGCCCGAAAATTGAAGTTGACCAGTGAATGGTACCACCTCACTCGGCCCATCATCCTTATTCTTATGGGCTAAGTCTCTTATAAGCGTCCAGAGATGGCCTAAAACTTTTTTTTTTTTAACTCCGAAAGGAGTTTTACTCCTCGCTTATCAATACTGCAGTAGCCAATTCCCATAAAAGTTAATCCTGCCCAATGTCCTATGAGAATCACCAAAGGTATAGGAGCCACAAGCCTCCCTACACAAATGGTCAGATCTATCTGCAAAACCCTCAACTGCATAGTGTGAGTAGGAATGTGGCAGCGACCGAACCCCCGCTGCTAAATCTGAATGGTATTCTGGTGGGTCTGATTGTTGTGGTGGCGCAGAACCCAATCTGTTAGATCTGATCTGGCAAAGAAGATGATGGGCAATCTTCAGAGAGACAAGGGAACTATGGTCTCAAGGAGTGTCAAGTGCTACAAATCACAATATACATAAGGGTCCAACAGTAGTACACGGCCCAATCTTTCAGGGCACTAATTAAGGAGGATCAACCATACCCTTAGCCGTACTACCCGACTACCCTATCGTACGCATGAGTAATCTCCCCGAGTGTTGTTCTCGGTGTACTGCAGCAGCAAGACAGTCGACGGTTTATCTACGGCGAGGTTTCAGGTGAGCCTAGGGGGCTTCCGATATACCCAGAGGGTGCGTGGAAGACAGTCTGTGCACGGTTCTATCTAATGTGCTACTACTCGAAGGGGTACCCACAGGGGTTACAAGGGAGTCCAACAAGTGTGACCACCTCTTGTATTTCCTGCGTGCATGCCTCCCCAAATCCGCAGGTTTATGCGCTCAACGACAAATCCCGTGGTTTAAAGACATTGGAACACGTCTCTAGCCAAAAAAAAAAAAAATTGCTACAAATGTAGATACCACCAACCCTAGAAAGTGCTCTGAAACCACTTGTTATGCTCTTGACCTGCGAGAACATGCGAGGATGCCAAATATGTGAAGAAATACAACCCAGAACACAGAACAAAATGAGAAATAACAACATGTATTTTATTATTCAGAGATGAAAGCAATGTTCACTTGCCTCTTCGAGGGGGCAACCTCAATAGAGCAGTGCTCGATTACAGAATAAGACACGATGCTCCTCAATGGGGAGTCTCTATCCTTTATATAGGATTCATACATGCAACAATGTGGGTCAGTACCATGGTTCTATTAACACCATCTATCTAATATCATGGCCCATTTGCAACTAATTGTGGTCCCTTTCTTTAAATGTGGGTCAACCACTTACAATTATTAATATGGGGTTTATTGACTCTTTAACTAACTTTAACTATGACTTGACCCTATTATATAAATAAGGGGGTTAGGGTTGGACACTAACTGATCACGAGCTCAAGTCTGAGCTAGGGAAAATGCTCAAATTTGAAAGTGCTCAGATTGAGTTGGAACCTGAATGACCAGATAGGTATCGTCTTCCTGATTCTAGCACCGTGAACGGTTCAAAAAATGGACTCCGTATGGAGAATTTATTCCGATTTAAAAATCGCCCCGTGATCATTTTTGAATTTTGAAAAAAAATTAAAAAAAAAATATTCCCTAAAATATTCTCCAGAATATTCCATTGGTTGGTTCGGCAAAACTTTCGTAACTCAACAGATTCGAACACTGGTCTCTCCGCTGCAAGCCCGCAGGCCCGACCAATCTGCCTGCACGGTGAGTTTTAACATCAATAGGTCACGTTTTATATTTATATCTTAATGAAGTTTCGGTTGGGCGCAAAAGGGGCCAGCCCCTAACCATGTGACCACGTGCGCGGAACCGAGACCCAAAAGCTTGGCGATTAAACAAACTCCGACGATTATGGTGCCACCGGTCAGATGCAGAGGTCCCGCCGGTGATTGTGGTCCATTTGACGGTTAGTTTGGCAAAATCCACCATTTTCGGTGTCGTGGCCAGATTTAGTGGAGTTAACTGGCAATTAGCCAGTTTTAGTGGAGTTTTTCTAGGGGTAACTGGACAAAACTTCAGTTAGCCATAACTTTGGCTAGGAGAGGCCTTTTGATGCGAATTTTTTTTTTATTTTGGGTCTCTTTGACCTTCTGGACTCAATGGAGCAGGTATGAAGTCTAACAAAAGTCGTCTTCAGAGGTTTAAGCTATGAAGAAGATGAAGGAGCCATTAGGGCCTTGAAGGAGAAGGCTGTGTATTGGACTGTGTTTCTCTATTTAAGGTAAATGAACAGGCATTCTTAGCTATTTCATACCTTTTGAATCTGTTTAGATGGTTTTTAGAGCCTGTTAAGAGCATTAGAAAGCCGAAAATATTCATTTAAGTTCTAGAGGCCATTTTTGCCGATTTGACCAGCAGTAGTGCAGGGCCTAGCCAGGGGAGCTAGAGGACATTTGCAACAAAAAAGTGGTCATTCTTGACTGAAAAAATAATTTTGAATAAATTTACAGAGGTTTCAGCAAGTATTAAATACTTTTAGAAGTCAAAAACTCAGCAGAGAAGTTTTCCTTGACCCTAGTGCCAGGGGGTGCCAACAGTGTGTGTAGGCGAAACCGGCGCAGCCGGAGGCCGTTTCTGATGAAAAAAAACTCTATATTAACTATTTCAATCATTATGGGACCAATGGAAGTGGTTTCAGATCATTTTGAGTACTTCTACAGCTCAAGAAGTTGATGTGAAGTCGTGGGTAGCCCTGGGCAAACCGTGGAGGAGAGCCATTTTTGGGGATGTTGTGCTTGATGTAAGCAATTAATCAGTTGGTATTTGGTGTATGTTCATTTTTGGATACATAAGTAGTGTTTTAAGTGATATAAATAGAAATCTGATGGAGTTTGTGCCATTTAGAAGCTCAGAGAAGCTTAGTGCACCGACAAAAGGATGTGTATCCCTGGAAGCCTTAAGCTGTTTGCAGGAATTGGACAGACATTAAAGGGATTTAAAATGGTATTCTAATCCCTTTGAATCATTTTTGTATTAATTTTGGTTAAGTTAGGAGCTTGTAAAAGAATTTAATTACCTTAATCCCAAAGAGTCTAGTCATGTTGACGAAGCTCAAAGGAGATGTAGCCCAAGAGTTGGGGTGAACTCCTATATTATATTGCTGTTGTGTTTTGATATTATATGGCTGAATTATGTTTCTGATATATATGTTAAGTTTCAGCAAAAACAAATGAACTTAAAACACATAAACAAAAGAAAAGACATACAACTCTTTCCACCTAAAATTCCGCATAACATCAAGTTCAAGCAAGGTTTTTTTAATTAAATATAAGTGTTTACTTCTATTATTTCTTTAGGCAGAGTCTGTAGAGGGCCAGGTAGCTTTTGGATCTCATCCTCTCTTTAGAGGTGACATATCCAGTAAATGCCCCTAAAGTCTATCTCTATATTAGAAATAAGAAGTTCTCACATTTTCAAATTTAAACTTGTATTTTTGCACTCATTTACATAAATGAAAATGGATACCTTACACCCTTTTTCAAGTACCTTCCATTTTCAGATCACTAACAAACACACTTAGAATAGTGCATTAAACAAGAGTGATAGTTGCATAGTATCATAGTCCCTTCCTCTTTTGATAGTTATCGATATGTTGGTGCAATTAAGGCAGTGTGGGGTTTGCATTTTTTCGTTATTCGAGAATACTCCATTTTCACAATCGTTTTCACATTCTATCATTATTCCCAAGACTTCTTTCATACATCTCTACCTTGCAGACAACTTCTTATGCACATGCACTACTCCACACAATTTATTTTCTGCATTTTTTCTTTTTTCACACGATTTCATACTCAGTGTTATCAATTATTTATACACCAATTTTTTTCATTACAAATATTCTGTGGTAGTTATCGGATCAACTTTTCATGTAAATATAGGATTACCATATGACCTAGTGCATTTACTATACACGTAAACCAAACTTTTCATGCGGAAGAAGTGTTTTTCGGGCTGGAGGTGCGTGGAAGAAGAGTGTGGATTAGGGATTGTGTGTGGAGGTACAAAAGTGGGGATGTGTGTAGAAGGAGGAAGAATGCAAAAGATACATCCACATTTCACACCTTCCACATGTGCAATAGATTTCCACATGAGCATCGATGAACCAAAATAATATAATATACATTTATAAAAAATAGAATATACATTTGCCCAATCAATTTATGAAAAATACAATCTACATTTTGCCTAGTTGATTTACGAAAAATACAAAAAATAGAATTTACATTTACTCAGTCGATTTACGAAAAATAGAATGTACAATTTTCCCAGTTGATTTAATAGAACATACATTATACATTTTTTGTGTCAATTTATGAAAAATAGAATATACATTTTACCCAATTGAGCTAATAAAATATACATTTGCATAGTTGATTACGTAAGCAAGGGATATCCGTCATGGTGAGCTATCTAAATAAGTACACAAGTAGTTGTGTGGAACAACAATTTATGCACCTTCCACACATTCACACTCTCGTACCTCTACATTGCTCTGACAAATAACTTCACTTATGGGAGTTATATGGAATTTTAAAACCTCAAACACATAGGTGTTCAACTTGTGCCAATGTTTCGACTAGGTTATGTTGTGGAACCATACAACTATTAACCTTGAGCTTTAATAAAATTTTCAACTAATTTATTTATTCTTCTATCAATAATCCCTGGTGTAATTGGTTCACCTTATTAACACTTATGAAATCATGATAACAAAATAGCTATTTAAGTAATGGTTAACTCTTCTAAAACAAAGTGTAACATCGTATGGAGTGCATGTGCCTCATAAACCTATGTAATTGTATGCATTGAAATACTTATTAAATTGGTGATCCAAGTGAGAAGCACGGGTAAAATATCCTAGTTAATACATGGATTAGCTACATCATCCTAGTTAATACATGGATTAGTTACATCACTCATTATGCTAGGCCAACTTGGATCCAAATAAAATCATAATGATACTTTGACCATTGCCAAATCCATTTGAGGATCGATTCATTGAAATCTAATCTATGAGGAGATACAATTAGATTATTAAATTTTACCAAACTCTAGAATCATAATGGTTTTGATCATCTACATGTCACTTGCAGTCCTAGTAGGAATAGTGAACCTTAAGGAGATCAATCAGTAATTTCGTATAACCAGATTATTATCATGAGAATATTGATAATGAGTGACTAGGAACTAGAAATTAAGGTTCCATAATAACTAACTAAAATTACATTTGCAAAAGGGTCATATCATGGGGATCATAACCTAGAGGTGCTTCTTCACACTATTGAACTCCGCATCTCCACACTTATTTGATGTTAGTTCTTCTACACACTTTTCCACACTCCCTCAACTCCGCACCTCTGCACTTATTTGATGCTTTATGTCTTATTTGATGTTTTATACTAATGTCTTTATTACATATAAAAAATTCTAGTCCCTTCTAAACTTGTCTTAGAATTTTGTTGAGCAAGAAGAAACGCACTCTATAGACAACAAGCGCACAAGTTTGCCTCAAATTATATTAGTATTATCACAATTCCTCTTTGCAACTTGCTTTGATAACTATCCCTACGGCTTCCATGTGAATGTGCAATGACATGTAATGCTGTTGAAATTCGACTCGAATCTTATTTGATGTTTTTTGTCTTTCAAGGCAAGAGTTGAGTTATTGACTCAATGTATAAAATGATGATCTCCTTAAATAAATGTAATAAACTTAGGATAGCATAATTCAACTCGAAATTAGGTCAAGTATCTCAATATGGTATTAGAATGACATATCATGTTATGAGTTGCTCGTGATTCAATGCAGGTAACCATAACTTTATTAAATGTCAAATGATGTTGCAAAATCATACAACTATTAACCTTAGCTTTAATAAAACTCTCACGCAAATTATTTATTGTTATGTCAATAATTCCCAGTATAATTAGTTCGCCTTATTAACACTTAGTGCAATCATGATAACAACGTAGTTATGTTTAAGTAATGGTTAACTCTTCTAAAACCTAGTGTAACATCGTATGTGGCCCATGTGTCTCATACACCCTTGTAATTGTATGCATTGGAACACTATATTAAATTGATGATACAAGTGAGAAACACATGTACTATTCCACCAACTTTCGACAACCTTCAAATTTTTGTCTATGTCGCTAGAGAAATTCACTCAATTGTGTCACTAACATAGTGATGAAAATGTGCTCCTTCGCTCTTACTTACATAGGGGTTTTGCATCAGATCCTGCCTTCGCTTAGTCTATCACTTTCGCTTGCACTTATGTTGTATCACTTACTCCATTTAGTTTATTTCTTTTGCATTTATAGATTTATCTTAAATACCGATCTAAATTTGATTTCTTTATTTACAATTTTTTTTTTATGAGCATACATTATTTAAATATTTTGTATAGTTATTTTTTTATTTTTTTAGGGGACATTGAGCAAAAATTTAACTTTGATAATGGACCATAAAAATTACACATCATACTGAGCTATAAAATAAGCCTCTCTACTCAACAACACTTACCCCCTAATTACCTCCTTATATTATGTCTCAATCTCGTTTCACTTATTTCCTCAATTTATTTGGCCTTCTCGTCATTCACATCATTCCGAAGTAATAGTCCATTGATTGCATCCTAGTTAATTTGATGCATTATCATCTATGTGGAGGTCTAATATGGCATCTCGTGAATTACAAACCAAACCAAAAAAAATAGAAGCTCAATAATTTATTCACAACATTTTCTCAAAATGTATGCAAAATTGCCTAAATATTTTGTGAAAATATAGATACCATTACACAACAATTGTGATTATTAAGGTCATAATATTTGTGATTAATAAGTTAAATAAAAATGTGTTTAGCTTTTCCCTGAAAGTTGTCTGGAAATCAATAGCAATGTGTCACATTTGAAAAACTAGTGGCCATTAACGTTGATGGCCATTCAATTTCCGGGATTATAAAAGAATATGCCCTTATGGAAGATTACAAAAATAATTTTGAACTAGCAATATAGTGTATGATATGGTTTATGGAACTCATTTCTCATATAGATTTGAAATTTAGTTTATAGAACTAATGATATCCATCATTCATTTATTTGCATAGGTTACCTATTTTATAATATACTTTATTGTTTATGATTAGTTTATTTGATATAAAATAGGTTTATCTAATTTATGGCATAGTTTACTCTACATTTATTTCATAAATAATATAGGATTATTTTATTTGATACGTTTATTAAATTTATGGTATAGTTTATTTTTCATTGTCTTTTTTATATGAGTTTACAATTAATAAATTAAATTTAATAGAATGTTTATTTTTATCTTACCAATATCTAGAAATTAAGAATGTTATGCTAACTCTAAACAACTAAATCGATAACGGTATACCACATTTGAAAAACTATGTGCAAAGATGAAAATCGATGCCCATTCAATTTCAACCATTATAAAAACATAGGCCACGATTACAAAATATTACAACAATAATTTTGCACGAATAACAATAATAATAAGTTAAAGGAAAATGAATGTTTCACGTAGACCCTCATCTTTAATATTAAATTGGGAGTACCGCTAAATTTTAGGGTTAGATGATAGAGTATAAGCCAAAATTCAGGCTAGTAACATATGGAGGATTTGACTAACACTAATCCATAAATCACAAGAAAAAATTATGCTAATCCATAAATCACAAGAAAAATTTATGCTATGGCAATATGAGCAATATAGATTATCTAATTTATGCTATGGCAATATAGATTATCTAATTTATGATATTGTTTATTGTTTATAATTAGTTTATTTGACATAAAATGGGTTTATCAAATTTATGGTATAGTTTACTCTACATTTATTCCATAAATGATATAGAATTATTTTATTTGATAATTTTATTGAATTTATGATATAGTTTATTTTTCATTGTCATTTTGCATATGAGTTTGTAATTAATAGATTAAATTTAATAGAATATTTATTTTTGTCTTGTCATCATTTAGAAATCAATAATGTTGTGCTAAATTTGAACAACTAAATAGATGATAGCGTGCCACATTTGAAAAACTATGTGCAATGATGAAAACCGATGCCTATCCGATTTTGGTCATTATAAAAGCATACGTTGCCATTACAAAATATTACAACAATAATTTTGCACGAATAATAATAACAATAAATTAAAGGAAAATGAATGTTTCACATAAACCTTTATCTCTAAATATAAAATTGGGAGTGCGAAGGAACTTGGAAGCACAATGAAAGCTTCCTCCGCACCTCTGCATAATGAAAGCTTCCCTTGCACTTTAAAGAAAACTTGATAGCACAATGAAAGATTTAGAGCCTCGATTGGTGTTAGCTAAATTTTTAGGCTAGACAATAAAATATAAGCCAGGATTCAGGCTAGCAATATACGAAGGATTTGATTAACACTAAACCATAAATCGTAGGGAAAACTTATGCTATGACGATATCAACCATGTGAAAATTGATTGCCAACAAACAAATTCTAGAACCATGGAATATCTTGATGCATGAGCTTAGTTGTCGCTTTTATATGTGTTGGTTCACCACAAAACAATGGGTAATCAAGCAATGGAGCCTTGGAGGTATTAATAAAACCACATGCTCATATGCATTTTTTTTTTTTTTTCGATGATGGAGACAATTGTAAGACAAAGAGGTGTATGCAGATCTGCAAGAACATTTTGTGAAAATATAGATATCACTAAACAACAATTGTGATTATTAAGGCCATAATGTTCACAATTAATAGATTAAATTAAAAAGATGTTTATCTTTTCCCTGACAGTTGTCTAGAAATCAATAACAGACTCTCACATTTGAAAAAATATATGTGGCCATAAATGTTGATGGCCATTTGATTTCAACCACTATAAAAGAATATTCTCTAATGGAAGATTATGAAAATTATTTTGAACTAGCAAGATAACCAACATATGATATGGTTTATGGTTTATAGAACTAATGGTATTCATCATTTATCGTATAGTTTATTTAACTTATGATATAGTTTATTATTTGCAATTAGTTTAGTTAATTTGACATAAAATGGGTTTATCGATTTTATGGTATAGTTTACTCTACATGTATTCCATAAATGATATAGAATAATTTTAATTGATAAGTTTATTAAATTTATGCCAATATAGTTTATTTTCCGTTGTTTTTTTGCATCTTAGTTTGCAATTAATAGATTAAATTTAATATCATTTTTATTTTTTGCTTGCCACTATCTAGAAATCCATAATGTTGTGCTACATTTGAACAACTAAATTGATAATAGTGTGCCACATTTGAAAAAATATGTGCAATGATGAAAACTGATGCCCATTTGATTTCGACCATTATAAAAACATATGCCACCATTACATAATATTACAACAAAAAATTTGCACGAATAACATAACAATAAGTTAAAGGAAAACAAATTTTGCACATAGGCCTTCGTCTTTGAATATAAAGTGTGGAGGAATCAAAATGAAATCTTCCTCCACACTTTGTACAATGGAAATTTCCTATGCACTCCAAGGAAACTTGATATCACAATGAAAACTTCAAAGCCTTGAATGGTGTTAGCTAAATTTTAGGGTTATATGATAGATATAAGTCAGCATTCAGGCTAGTAATATATGGAGGATTTAATACTCCATAAATCACTGGGAAAAATTATGTTATGACGATATGATATGCAAATTCTGAACCATGGAAAATATTGATGCTTAACCTTAGTTGTTACTTTTGTATGTGTTAGTTCAACGTGAAACAATGGGTAATTGTGCAGTAGAGCCTTGGAGGTATTAAATAAAACCACGTGCTCATATGCATGTTTTTTTCTTCATTCAATGATGGAGAGAATTGTAAGACAAAGAGATGTATGCAGAATAATGATTGTGATTATTAAGGTCATAATGTTCACGACTAATAGATTAAATTAAAAAGATGTTTATCTTTTCCGTGATAGTTGTCTAGAAATCCATAACAGCCTGTCACTTTTGAAAAACTATGTGTGGCCATAAACGTTGATGGCCATTCGATTTCAACCATTATAAAGGAATATGCCCTTATGGAAGATTATAAAAATTATTTTGAACTAGCAATATAACCAACATATGATATGGTTTATGGAACTCATTTCTCATATAGATTTGAAACTTAGTTTATAAAACTAATGGTATTCCTCATTCATTTATTCACATAGTTTATTCAACTTATGGTATAGTTTATTGTTTACAATTAGTTTGGTTTATTCGACATAAAATGGGTTTATCGAATTTATTTTCTTTTTCTAGAGATAAAAAACCGGATCTTTTATTAGTAGTAATAAAAAATACATTTTGTAGACACATTAGTGTGTGCATGCATAATGATCAAATCATCAAGGGTAGAAAGAGCATAATTATATCATTCAAGGGTCAATAGACAATTGTTATCCCCAATATAACAAAATTCCAAAAAGCTCACCAAAATGTGACTGCAAATTGTATCAAGCTTCCATAAAAAACTATTTTTTTAATGTCCATGATAAACAGTGATCCAGAAGAAACGATATGAAAAAAAAGTAAAAAATCATAAATATCACTAAACCATATGTGCAGGTCAAATATGATGCCTATGAATAGGATTCATGAACCGACTGTAAGAGAATGTAGAAACAGTTCCACCACGAAACTCTGAGATCCTCCAACAGTCTTGAGCTAAAGCTAGTGCCCCTTTAGAGAATCAATTTGCATTTTGATTAAGTTCCTTGTATATGTGCTGATGAAAGAAATATGAGAAAAAAAATTTTAACCGACTAGCATCATCCATAATGGGAGATAAAAGAAGATTCCTACAAGATTGAGTGTCATTCAACTAGTTGACCACAAGTTTAGAGTCTCCATAAATTTGTAAATGCAATACACCTCGTTATAAAGCAAAAGCAAGAAGGTTATGGCAGGCAAGTAGCTCAACATAGTTGTTTGACCCAGCATCTAGACCCACAGATACATGAAAATAGGTGTCATTTGTGATATATAGAATAAAATTTCCCTCGTAGTTACCACTTGAATCGACCGATGCACCATCGAAGTATGCCCACGGTTTTGACATATCAGGTTGTTCGTCTACAATTTCATGCACCCTCGCGTGTCTTTCTCCTGCGAAAAATGGTTGAGTATCTCCATTGCTCCATTAGCAACAATTCCAGGAGAAGAGACATGATATTAAAATATAGATCGATTACGAGCTATCTAAATTCCCCAAAAAAGATTAACAAAAGAGCTTTAAATGTGCGAGAGGATGAAAGTGAGAGCAAATGTTGCCAAGAAGCATCAACTGAAGGACCATGTTAGGGCCAATATGACCTTCCATAAACCTGCAATGATCTTAGATTTTATGGCCAAAAGGACAACCCAGAAATAAGTGAGAAATTGATTCACCATTTATCTGACAAAGTGCACACCATCCAGGACCAATAGAAAAGCACCTTTGGAGAACATCCCATATTGTGACCTTTCCATTCATAATGCACCACATTAGGATTTTTTCCTTTAATGGACATTTGGATTTCCAAATGATCTTTCACTGCCATTGAGAAACAGTGGGAAGGCACTCAAATGAGATATAGATATAACTAGCTTTTGGATAGTATAACCCACTCTTTGCTCCCGCCCAAACTAGTTCATCCTCCCTATCTGAAATACGAACATGACCGAACTGTAAGGCATTAAGTTAATTATTCCAATGATCTATGAAAGGAGTTGGAATTCCCATATTATTCACAAGTTTCCACCCTTGACATAGCTTATGGAGGTGGAAGTCAGATCAACAATGTGTGCTAGCTTTGAAAACCCATGATTCCAAAGATAATCAATTAATGGGGATGTAAGAAGATTATCATGATGGCATCCACGCCAAGGGTATTGACCAATATACACCCACAGGCACAATCCAACACTCTAAACAAGACTGTTACAAATGGTTTCAAAAGTATTTAAGATGGCTCTTCAAATCTCAAAGATGCTTTGTCGATGTTTGACTAAACAATGCAACCAATCCTCCACCGAGAGAGGCAAAATGTATTTATCAATAACAACTGTAGTACAAAGAATTTGAGTGTTGAGAATATGCCATCCACATTTTGCTACAAGAGCATGTGAGAATAGAAATATATTCTTAAGGCTTCACCCCCACAAGGTCTTCGGTTTGGAATTTTTTTTCACTGTATAATGATTATCAATAATTACTATCTCACTATGAAATATATTTTCTCCGAAACATTCCTTCTCAGTATTAACGATAGAACTGTGCAAACCAAGTTTCTTGTTTATACTTGTCTTACCTCTATTTAAACTATAGATAACTTGAATTACCTTTATATCTCATGTGCCATATAGGTGATTCTTTATACTCTAATGTTGAAAATTTACCCTTATTAAAAAGGAATTGTTGGTTTTTTTATTAATTGTATACTTAGGATTGAGATTTTCTACTATATAAATTATAACTCATTATACTAGTCCATTGTTAATACTATTGTTTATACTCTATTGCCATTTTATTAAAAGGTGGTTCTCGTACCATCTATGTTTTTGGTATTTGCATATAAATATCCCTTCTCTCCTTTATACTAATGATATGAACTTTCACAATACTATAGTGATGAACTTATTTTGTGATGAGTCGTCATTTACAATATTGTGGAGTATACTATGTACAAATATAATTTGCACTAGACAACTAACAGTTTACCATATAAACGGTTTGGTCGCACTCTATCATTTTGTTATGCAACTAGCTCACAAAATAGAAGAATGAGATAGATCAACGACTTCAAAAGTAGGCTCTTTACATTACACAAATTAAAAATCCTTGGATGATTCAAATGACAAGACCTCCTTTCTATATATAAGAGTCTAAGGGGTCACAATATAATTAGATCTGACATAACAATAATAATGTAAGGGCACAACCATAACAATAGTGGGCTTCTATGGGGCAAAATAATAACAATGTGGGGACAACATGGGCACAACAATAACAATAAGGGGCTACAATGACAATAATAATAAGGGAATACACTAGTATTATAGGGACCTAACATGCCCCTCTCCTTCAAAAAAGTGTTTTCCTCAATGCTTGAGCAGTTATGGATGCTTCTGTATAAAATTCTCATCCTTCCATGTGGAATCTTCATCGGGTAAGTTCTTCCACTTGATGAGATACTCTGAAATTGATCGATTTTGTAGCTATCGAGTTCTTGTTTCAATGATTGCTTCTGATTCCAATATAATTTTTCCTTCCTCGTCAAGTTCTGGCAATATTGTTTGAACTGGGAGCTTGTCACCTATAACCTTCTTTAAGCATGAAACATGGAAAATTGGGTGCGCTCGGGAAGATGCAGGAAGTTCTAATTTGTATGCCATAGTACCAATCTTTTACAACACCTTGTACGTACCATAGTACTTTGCTGATATTTTTATTATCCTTCTTAGCTTGCTTGAGGGACATTTGTTTGTATGGTTGCAGTCGTAGAAATACCCAATCACCTATATCAAAACTTCTTTCGTTGTGATGTTGACCTTCATGTTGTTTCATTCTATTCTACGCCAAAGTCAGGTTATCCTTTGAGAGTTGGAGAAATTTTTATTGATGCTCGATGTGATATTCCATTGCTTGAACCTTAGAATTATCTCTTAAATATGATGTGATGGATGGTGGATGATATCCATAAAGTGTCATAAATGGGGTCATTTTTGTTGCAGTATGGAAGGAAGTGTTATACCACCATTCAACCATAGGCAACCATTTGACCCATTGTGTTTGTTTATCAGATACAAAGCAACAAAGATATCCTTCCAAACATTTGTTCAGTATCTTAGTTTTCCCATCAGATTGAGGATAATTGTAGTGTACCTAGGGGGGATAATATGGGGTACAAAGGGAGGTACCCAAGGGAATAATGTAATAATGGGATGGGCCATAGTAATAAATAAGGTGGTTAACCCATATCATGTAAGGGACCACAAGTAGTTAGTAATAATTAATGGGCCCATGGTATTAGATAGATGGTATTGAGGGAACCATGGTAATGACCCATGGTATTGTATGTATGAGGCCTATATAGAGGCTAGAGACTCCACATTGAGGGATGTGAAATATTATTGTATGAACAGGCATATGGCTTGTGGAGTGTTCTCCTTCCGTGTACCTAGGGGGGATAATATGGGGTACAAAGGGAGGTACCCCATATTATCCCCCATAGGTACACTACAGTAATAAGATGAGCTATGGGCTAACTGATTACCCAGACAAGAAAATAATTATGTCCAAAAATTTCCAGTGAAAATAAATCTCTATCGCTTACAATAATCTTTGGGTTTCCATCTAGCTTTTGAATTGTTTCCATAAGTTCAGTAGCAACTGTACTGCCTTTAAATGGATGAGATAATGCAGAAAAGTGTTCATACTTGGTAAGTCTATCAACTACCACCATGATGACACTCTTTCCTTCGGACTTGGGTAAACCTATGATAATATCCATTGAAACCTCCTCCCAACGTTGACTTGGAGTGGATAAAGGTTGTAATAGACTTGGGGTATTAATTGTCTCAAATTTATTTTGTTGGAAAACCAAACATTCCCCCACAAAATTTATAATATCAAATTTAAGGCCATCCCAAAAAAAATCCTTCTTAACCTTGTGGTAAGTTTTTAAAAATCATGAATGCCCTCCTAAGGGACAAGTGTGCAATTCCAAAAGAATCTTTTGTTTGAGTTGGGAATTCTTATAGAGGTATAAGCGGTCTTTGTAACATAAGGAATCATTTTTCCAGCTAAATGTATCAGATGTATTGGGATCTTTTTGCAAATTTTGAATGAGTTCCCACACTTCTTCATCATTCTTCCATTCATCCCTTGCTTAGTTTATCCAATCTGGTTAGATAATAGAAATGGCACAAAGAAATTCTTCCACATCCTCATCCTTTCTTGAGAGTGTATTTGTAACAACATTTTTCTTACCTTTTTTGTAGATGATTTCAAAGTCATAACCTAACATCTTTGTGACCCATTTTTGCTACTCTTCTGAAGCTAATCTTTGTTCTAAAAATTATTTAAGACTATCATGATCTACTTTTACCTTGAAGTGTCTTCCGATTAGGTAAGGTCGCCATTTCTTAAGTGCATGTAGTATTGCCAATATTTCCTTCTCATAAATAGATTTGTGTAATTACTTTCCTTTGATTGGACGACTTTGAAAACAATTAGTCTTTCTTCTTGCATTAAAACAACACCAATTCCATTTCCTGAGGCATCACATTCCACAATAAAGGTTTTTGCGAAGTCTGGCATACCTAAGACCGGTGCTTGGCACATTGCCTCGTTAAGATGTTCAAAGGCTTTCGTTGCTTCTGGAGTCCAAGAAAATGCATCTTTCTTCAATAATGTTGTTAGAGGTGCTACTATTCTCCCATAATTCTTAACAAACTTGTGATAATACCCTGTCAACCCGAGAAATCCTCACAGATACTTTATGGATGTCGGGATTTTCCATTCATTAATGGCTTTAATTTTTCTAGACTCTACTTTAACACCTTCATGAGATACAATATGACCCAAATATTCCACCTCTTGTACTCCAAAGAAACATTAGGAGTTTTTTTGCATATAATTGTTTATCCTCCAATAGTTTGAGTACTCGATCAACATGTTGAACATGATCCTTCCAAGACTTGTTGTAGATTAGTATATCATCAAAAAATACTAACACAATTTTTCTAAGAAAGGGTTTGAAAATGGAATTCATCAAACCTTGAAATGTAGAGGGTGCATTCGTAAGGCCAAAAGGCATGACCAAAAATTCACAATGACTCTCATGAGTTCTAAATGTTTCTTTCGAAATGTCTTCAGTATTCATTCTGATTTGATGATATCCTGAATGAAGGTCCAAATTGGTGAAGTAAATTGCTCCATGCAATTCGTCCAATAATTCATCAATGACAGGAATGGGAAATTCATCTTTAATAGTGAGCTTGTTGAGCTTCCCATAATCTCAACAAGTGCGCCATGATCCATAATTCTTGTGCACCAATAATACTGGAGCAGAGAAAGAACTTTGACTAGGTTGAATTATACCAGCCTCTAGCATTTCTGCAACCATACATTCAATTTCACTCTTTTAGGCATAGGGATATCTGTAAGGCCTAATGTCTAGAGGAACATTTCCTAGAATCAAATGAATAACATGATCATGATCACGAATAGGTGGGAGGCCTTTGGGAATCTCAAATACCTTGGAATGATTGTCCAAGACTTTTTGAAGATCTAGAGAAATAGACGATTTCGATGTGGGAACCTCTAGCGAACATAATTGTGTAATGATGCCACATTGTTCTTTCTTTAGAAGCTTTTTCATGCTGTTAGTGTTGATTGTCTTTCCCAGTTTCCTTGCGATACCCCTTAATTCAACTTCCTTTCCTTTTGAAAAAAAATTTAAGAAAATTTCTTGAAAATTAAAAGCTATCGTACCCAAAGATTTTAGCCATTGGACTCTTAGTACAACATAAGCACCACCCATTGGAATGGAAAGCATTGGAATATTCAACACATATTCTCCCATGGATAGCTTGATATCATGGCACTTTGTAGAGAAATTTATGGTTCCTCCATTTGCAACCATCACTTGACACTTTGGTGCTGGATATAGGAAGCAATTCAATTCCTTCACTATCTCACAATGAATAAAATTATGGGTATTGCATGAATCAATCAAAACTATTACATTTTTCTTCTTGATATGTCCTTCTATCTTGATAGTTTAAGGAGTGGTAATTTCAGCCAATGCAGTACAAGATATGTTCGGATTCATTTCTTCTTTCTCTAGGGTTTCTTCTTGGTGTGTATCATCTTCTTTTGATGTTTCTTGTTCCTTTTCTTCTTCCTCTTCACAATCTATGAAAAATAATTTCTTCTCAACACACTTATGACCTTTAGTGTATGTGTTATCACAACTATAACAAATCCCTTTTGCTCTTTTTTCTTCTAATTTTTTTGTTTTCAACCTTGTAGGTTCTGGAAGGTTAAGGCCGACACGACTTCCATCTTTATAGTTGTGATTGGTAGGCTTCCTTGTTTCCATAATTTTTCTTTCAATTTTTCTTGCCAACCTAGATGCCTTCTCCAATGAATCGGGTTCCCAAAGGGGAACCTCATGTTGGTTGTTATCCTTTAAAGTCCCTATGAACACATAAATCATATGCTCCTATTGAATATATTTTACCCTTATATTCAATTTTTGGAAGCCCTCAATGTGCTCCACCATTGAACCCTTTTGTTTGATATTTATCAATTGGCTAAAAAATGTGTTTCTTTTTGTATCCTCATAATGTGCTATCATTTCTTCTATAAAAATTGCCCAAGTGACAATTTGTTTACGAGAGAAAAGCCATCGATACCATACAAATTAATTGGGTTCCAAATATAAAGTCGCAATGTGTACTTTTGTGTGTTTTGCACATTATGGAGATCGAAATATTGCTCCATCTGTAGTATCCATGTTACGGGATCCTTGCCATCAAACTTCCTCATATTGATATTTGGAAAATGGTGGGTCTTCAATCCAACATTAGAGTCTATGAAAACATGACTAACATTTCTTTTGTTCTCATCATGAGTTTCCTCAACTACCTTTTCGTCATTAGGAAGAATTTATTGTAGCAACTTCGCCAAGCCTCCTTTCAAACCTTCCATGTTTCTTCAAATCTTCAATGTTTACTTCTAAACCATCCATCTTAGCTTCCATGCCATCCATATTAGCTTCCATGCCATTCATCTTAGCTTCCACGCCTTTCTTTAAACCATCCATCTTAGCTTCTATTACTTTTTGTGAGAGTGAAATTTGTTGCACTTGGTCTTGTAATTTTGATATATCATGTTGCATTTATTCCTCTTCTTCATCAGTCATGCTAGAGTTTTCAGGTTTCTTATTAGGTGTTTCCATTTCTTTCTTCGGGGCATCAATTAATGATAAATATGCTTCACTATGCCCTTTGAATCACTTCAAACAAATTTTTCAAACCAAACTTATGCAAAAAATTAAAAAGACTACACACCTTTTTTCTCTTTTAGGAGCTTGATATTGAATATGTTGTATATCTGTAATTACAGATCTCCAAGGTCTTCAATTTCGTATTGAAATAGCCCTCTACGTCCTCTTTCCAACCCCACAATTATGATCTAGATTGGATTCTCCAAGAAAGAGTTATGTCAAATGTCCCACGATGACCTGATTATAGACTAGTTCAGTAGAGTGAAATTGTATGAAGTAACACGTCGCTGTTTTGACCTTTAGACATGAAAATGATACACAGAAAACTAATGTTCGTCCTCTTTTTCTAACTTCTTATGAAATTTTAATCTGATTATTAGAGAAAAAATTTATAACGATTTTCCCAAGGTGACCTATTTGAGATCGAATTTGGGAGCATGCAAAAACCCTAACTTCCTCAGTTCATATCTCCAAAGATATAGTGAGACAAGATCTGAAAATCGGTCCTAAGGTTCGTCACGATTTAGGCTCAAATGGGTTTTAATTTCAGCTTCTGAAGCTTTGTAGAAAAAAAAATTATAGTGAAACTTCCATGATGGCCTATTTGAAGTAGTGAAACCCTAGAATCCAAAGCTCTGAGACTAATTGTTATGCAACCAACTCACAAAATAGAAGAATGAGATAGATCAACGACTTCAAAAGGAGCCTCTTCGAGGGGGCAACCTTTCTTACATTACACAAATGAACAATTCTTTGATGATTCAAATGACAATACCTCCTTTCTATATATTGGAGTCTAAGGGGTCACAAAATAATCAGAGTCGACATAACAATAATAATGTAAGGGGAATACTCCATGTGCAACATGCTTGTTAGGGTGACTTAGGGTTTCTGAACGACCCTGCAATGGCGCAGTCTGAAACTCTCTGTCGCCGCCCTCCGTGTGCCCTCCTCATTGTAGCAGAAGACAGCCATGATTAGCGGGCAGCAGCAGCGGGAAAAGGGAGTTGCGTGGGTGTGGAGTATGCAGACAACAGGAGATGGCAGTAAATAAAGAGTTGCAGGTTGAGGAAGCTTGGGAAAACCTGCAAAGCGAGGATATGCAATCTGCCCTTTTGGCGGACAATCTCGTCCTACAACACAGCCCCATGACATCTGCTCTCTGCCCTACTGTCACTGGAACCTGCTGATCATGGGAGATTATGAAGTTGTAGATTACACTGCTGACCCTCTGGAAGGTATACCTATCTGGCATACCCCAAATGCTTTACGAGGTATGTATAACCAGGCTCCTTTTTCTATTGGGAATCCGTCGCTCTCTTGTCCGGCATCTCATCCGATCCTTACACCTTCCCGGCATGACCTCTCTTCTCTGTCAACCCTCAGAACTACGGTGGATTGCGCTCCCTCATACCCCCCCCCTCCTTTCTCTGCTTTTGTTATGGATCACGTTCATACTGCACCGCCTCCCATCTCTTTCTTTGTTTCACAGTCATCAGATCCCCTCCTTGGAGGTCACCCATGTCATCCTTCTCCCTCTAATCCGTTTTGCACTTTCGGCGGCTTCGCTATCCCCACATCCTCCTCTGTCCCTCCTCTTGTCTCAGGAGCCTCCCCGCTACCGCATCGAGCGCGGAGTTCACCACAGGATCCTAAACCAAAAAGGAAGAACAGATGTTTCAAGTCCAAAGCAGAGGACGTCTTTCTCAGACTGGAGGAGGATGTCCAATGGGGTGAGATTATGGATCATGCCGATAAAGTCTTGGTGGGCCGAATAAGGGGTCGGAAATACTCGGTTTCTCGATTGAAGGCATGGATATCTGATATTTGGGGACTCCATCTGAGGGATCCCCCCTTAGTACAGATATTAGCTAGAGGTTGGTTTGCAATAAAATTTGTCCTTGTTGAACACACAGACTGGGTCTTATCTACTCATTGGCATTTCCAACATGCCCCAGTCCTCCTTAAACGTTGGACTCCAATGTTTGACCCCAAATCGGAGCTGATTGGCATTGGACCTATATGGATTCTTCTCCCAGGCCTCCCTATACAGTATTCGTCTCAAGATATCTTCAGAAGAATCAGGAATGCATTGGGCTCTTACTTGGATTATGATCGATCCTTCATCCATACAGGAGTGATGACATATGCTCGTATTCTCATCAATCTGGACACCAAGGGTGACCTTCAAGAACACATCTCTATTCACTGGAGGGACTTGGCGCGCAAACAGATTATCGATTATGAAGGGATCCCGTATAGATGTCGTCGATGTCACCAAGTTGGACATTTATACTGGGATTTCCCTCTCCTTCACAAGGGTAAGCAGCGACCACTGGAAGAGGCTACTATAGCTCCCCCTCACTCCCCTGATCTGCAAGCATCGGATGCGCCTTCAACGGAGCAAAACCAGGCTACTGATGCTACTCATGACCCTCCGGGCAGCGCTATTGATCCCACTTCATGTCCTTTGTCTGACCATTCGCAAGCTTTTCCTCATCAGGTGGGTGATTGTTCATTGATCCCTCATACCTCTTCCCCTCCGGCACATCCATTTCCCTCTGAAGGATCTGCTCCGCATCCGAACCCTTGCCCTTCTAGATCTGACCCTCTTTCAGGGATTCCCCCTCCCTCCCTCCATTGCCCCATTCCGCCTCCGGCTCCCGATTCTCCCCCTTGTTCGCCCTCCATAATCACTCCATCCATATCCGCCTCCCTTGCTCCATCCCCCCCGCTTTCCCCTCGATATGCCCTCAGATCCAGATCTAAAGACAGAGGTGGAGATGCTTTCGGCCTTGACATTATATCAGCTCCTTTTAAGCAATCTCGTGGTCGACCATCGTGTATTTCTAAAGCTAGACATACTGCCGATGCTGAAGTTGCCATTGGGCGACAACAAACCATCCCCTGGGCCCTTAGAGCAAAGCATGGCCCTGCCCCTCTTCCCTAATGAAGGTACTCTCTTTCAACTACAGGGGCTTTGCTAGTTCCCCCAAGAAACTAGCGCTCAGGAGATTTCTCTCCATATCTCAACCAGATATCATTCTACTACAAGAGACCCTCTGTCCTGCAGACACTCTCATCCAGTCCTTCAAATCTTGGATGCCATACTGGACATTTCATGCTATTGATGCATCAGGGAGATCGGGAGGTTTAGCCATTGGGATCCTCAACAAAGCTATCAAGATCAGTAACATTTGGGGCGGTAGGGGCTTCATATGCCTGGACATCTATGTACTCTCCATGGAAATGAACCTGCGTATTGTCAACGTCTATGGTCCATGTTCTAGCAGGGCTCCCTTCTGGAGTGCGCTACTTGAATCTGACCTATTGAAGGAGGACAATATATTGCTTGGTGGCGACTTAAACTTCTCAATGGGTCAATGTGAGTCATGGGGACACTCTGCCCTGACTGACCCTTTATCGGACACCATATCCAACCTGTTGGAGGAGCATCACTGGGTAGACATACCCTCTGCCAGACTACAGCATACTTGGACAAATAACATAAGTGGGAATCAGAGTTTGGCTAGAAGATTAGACAGGTTCTTGCTTAAAGAAACCCTCTATAACCATCTTCCTCGCACTAGGCAGTGGGTCGGCTCCGGCGGCATCTCCGATCATCGCCCTATCTTTCTGGAGACAGCTGACTCCTATGATAGAATCAAGAGCCCTTTTAAATTTCAATTCTACTTGGTTAAAGGATCCCTCCTATATACTCTTGGTCACCGAATATTGGCAGAACAATCCAATTCGAGAACAGGAGGAACTCTTGGCCGGATTTGTGAGGAAACTAGCTGAATTAAAGCGCTTGTCTAAGCATTGGGCACACCAGAAGCAGATCAGGGATGATCGCACTTTAATAGAAGCTGAAAAATCCATTGCGGCATATGAGACCTCTTCTGATGGCATCTACACTATTGAAGGAAGCAAAGAACAGTTCAATTCCCTCATTATCGAGCGCACACAGATTCTGAAATGCAGAGATGAAAGCTGGCAGCTGCGCAGCAGGGCCATATGGCTTAAAGAGGGAGATGCTAATACTACTTTCTACCACAAGTTCGCCAACGGTCGAAAAGCCATCAATTCTATTTGGGAGCTCAGGGATGAACAAAATCAGTCTATTACATCTCAGAGGAACCTGGCCTGTTTAGCAATCAATCATTTTAAAGGCATTTATACTGCCCCCAGAGAGGCAAACATCCTAGAGATCATGCGAGTGGCTGAGAATTTTCCTAGATTCGTCCTTCAAGATGACACAGAGGAGCTCACTAAGGCAGTCACTATGGAGGAGCTAGAATCCACCATTAAGTGGTTCAAGAAGGATAGAAGCCCCGGTCCTGATGGCTGGACCATCGAATTCTACAGTGCATTCCTTGATCTGCTGGGCAACGATCTCCTCAATATAATTGAGCAAAGCAGAAGATCTGGCAGGATTTCATCAGCTATTAAATCCACCTTCATCGCTCTCATACCGAAAGCCAATCACCCTTCATCCTACAACGACTTCCGTCCCATCTCCCTCTGCAACTGCCTATACAAAATCATCGCTAAAATCATCGCCAATCGTCTTAAGCCCATTTTATCTCGCCACATATCCCCTGAACAGCTTGCTTTCCTCCATCATCGGTAGATTCATGAAGCCATCGCCACCGCACAAGAGCTCCTTCATACTCTCCATACAAAAAAACAAAAGGGCCTGATATTAAAGGTTGACCTGTCAAAAGCTTTCGATAGAGCCAACTGGCTCTACATCAAGCTTCTTCTGACTCATCTCGGCTTTCCCTATAGCTACACTAAATGGATAATGGGCTGCATCTCTGATGTGCCCTACAGCATTCTTCTTAATGGTGAAGCCACATCCTTCTTCACCTCGGAACGAGGGCTCAGGCAAGGTTGCCCATTATCACCGCTTCTATTCCTCCTCATCATGGAAGGTTTGAGTCGGCTTATCATATCTGCCCGAGACAGGAATCAACTCAATGGCATCAGCATCTCAGAGTATCTTTATCTTACGCACCTCTTGTTTGTCGATGACATACTCATCTTTCTTAATGGTTGCACAGGTGACACCACTACTCTCCAGAACATTTTTGCTCTCTTTCAACAGGCCACTGGCATGCAGATCAATGAGAACAAATCCACAATTACGGTGGTTGGCTGCTCACAACATGAATATACCTTTGCTATACAGTGCTTCCCCTTCATCTCTTTAACATTATCTGAAGGCATCAAATACCTGGGGTACAGATTAAAACCTGTGGGCTATCGGATTGCAGATTGGTCGTGGTTAATAGCGAAGGTGGAGAAAAGATTACAGGTTTGGTATCACCGATATCTTTCCAGATCCGGTCGATTGACACTTATCAAAGCTGTCATTGAGGCCACCCCAGTATACTGGATGACCTTGGCATGGATACCTCGGGGCATCCTGAGCAGATTACAATCCATATGTGCTAAATTTTTATGGAATGGGCATCATACAGGGAAGCATTTTTCCTGGGTGAATTGGGCTACCATAGCAAAACCCAATCGATGTGGAGGCTGGGGCATTAAAAACCTCGACTTCTTTGCAAAAGCGTTGGCTGCCAAACTTGGGTGGAGCCTCTTAACCACAGAAAGCCTATGGACTCAAGTCGCACAGGCAAAATACACCAAGCCAATGCACCTCATGGACTGGATACGTCTTCAACACAACCTGGGCAGAAATACTTCATAAATATGGAAAGCAGTCCTCCAATCGTTGCCGTTGTTGAGGGACGGAATCACCTGGCGCATCAAAGAGGGAAACAGTGTCAGGATTTGAGTGGATCCGTGGGTCGGGTGTGGTAATTCGCACAGGTTACCAGATGAGCTTTTAACGCACCTCCATGCCAATGGCATTACTCATATTTGGCAAATTGGGGATAGGGTAAACACCACCTTCCTTCAACAAGCGTGGGCTTCACCTCGCACATTAGAATTACCTGAACGTTGGCATCCTGTATGGCGGGATTATACAGAAGCTCTGTCGCAGGCCCACATTCAACTTACTGACGGTCGTGACGAATTAATTTGGGCAATCGCACCCCATGGCACCTATTCGCCCAAGCTGGGATATATCACTCTAATGGAGCCATATAAGCCCGTGGTTATTCTCCCTATCTGGAAAGCGCTCTGGAAATTGGATGCTGCCCCCCGAACTCGCCTCCTTATGTGGAACATCCTTGCTAATAAAATTCCAACATGTATCAACCTCATGAAGCGTGCTTTCCACGGGCCGTTCAGATGTCATTTGTGCCGATCAGGTGAGGAAAGCACTGCACATTTGTTCCTATTTTGTCAGGCCACAGTAGCATTTTGGCAGAGCATAGTTATACACTATCCATCCCTCAAGACCTGGCAGGGACAGAATCTCATGGATACATGGAGCGACTGGTGTCGATCCCACACAGGCAAATTCGTCAACATGCCCTTACTTGTTTGCTGGGAAATATGGATTGCCCGAAACCAGGTTATTTTTCAAAACAGGGAGCCACAGTGGCCTGTCATTCTGAGACACACTATAGCAGATTTTGATTTACTTCCCTCAGCCGTACCTAAAAATACTACGCGTACCTTCCGACAAATCAACTTGGATAAATCGAAGCCCTGGGCGTTTTTCGACGGCTCTGCACAAGAAATAGGCTGTGGTGGTGGAGCGCTCCTTTATCTCAGCGATACCCATTGCTACAAAATTCAGATAAATCTGGGTCGTGGTACCAACAATTTTGCCGAATTATGTACTACAAAGCATATCATCCACTTTGCCATACAGAAACATTGTAGCCATCTACAGTTATTCGGAGATTCTCAAATCGTTTGCAATTGGTTGAACGATACAGCACACTGCCATACATACTCTCTGAGCCACATTCTCCTAGAGACAAAAAGGCTGATATCATCATTGGAATCCTTCAACTGCAGCCAAATATACAGAGAACAGAACACCGAGGCGGACCAGCTTTCCAAAGCAGCTACTCATATACAAATGGACGGCTGGCTCATACAAGAGGACATTGATGGATCAGCCCATCAATACTACCACAGACCTTTCCACGATATTCCATAGGTCCGGGCTTGCTCCCACTCACTATCTATGATTTTATGTAGCTCATATGATCAGCTGTAATTTTATATTTTTACATCAATATGTAGCTATACTAGAACTGATGGGCTCTCTGCGCAGAGCCGGAATGTGAAAGTATTATACAGGATTTAGATGTAAGGACTCTATATCAGCCGATAATCGCTACACAATCTTGAATGCAACTGCATCTGTAAAATGTAATTTCTCTTTTAATAGAAGTTACGATATTTTCCTTATGGGAAAAAAAATAATGTAAGGGCAAAACAATAACAATAGTGCGCCTCTATGGGGCACAATAATAACAATATGGGGACAACATGGGCACAACAATAACAATAAGGGGCTACAATGACAATAATAATAAGGGAATACACTAGTATTCTAGGGACCTAACACATTTTGAATGTTGTATTAATCTATTGTTGTTTGATTTGCCAATTGTGATAAGACCTATGTATTAATTAAGAACTCTCTAGATGCATCTACCCTATGCATGGAATTTTATTGGGGCATTCTAGTATGGTACCTTTGACTTACCAATCCTATGCTTGAGATTAAATCTCACAAAATCGATGGCGGCAATAGATTTAGGGTTTCTTGAGTTTAATGACTATCGGGAATTTACCTTTCTTCATTAATTTCACTTGGTTCCTATGTCGCTTTCCATTACTCTGCAACTAGAGTGTTAGTGTTAGATTTTTTTTGGTTTAATTACATTGTTTACTTATAATATTCATATCAGCTATGAAACTTAACCTCCTGGTGTTGGTCTCTAGCCAGGCGTGCCGAATGTTCTTTTATTGGGTTTTTGAATCAATTTCTTGTCCATGTAAGGGATTTTTGAATTTTCTATTATGTTTTTTGTCACTTGAAAATTATTTAGTTACAGCTAATATGTTATGTTGTTAGAGTAATATTTGAATTTTTCCTTGGTTTATGCTCGTAGGGTAACTGGAACCTCTCGTGTTCTTATTTGAAAAATTATGTTCAATACTACTTCTTAAAACTCCTAGAAATTTAGTTTTTGTTTTGGATAATGTTCTCATTCGATTCTCAAATGGGAAAATGACCAAAAGGGTTGCAATACTCTCTTCTTCTCATGTATCTAAAGTGATGGCATTGTAGAGCCATGCCGCCATTCACTAATTTTGTAGTGGATTTGTTTTTTTCTTATTTATGTAAACGATAAAGGATATTATGATTCCTCGTGTTGCATTTTATTGGTTGCTCGTATATTTTTTTTTTTCTGAACCCTTTTAGTGTCTTTTCTAATTAAAATTATTTGGAAAAAAATTGTTGGTTTCAAGGTCTTGAGTTTTACTGTGGCCTCAATTTTTGCAGTTTATTAGTAATGATTTTTTTTTGTAATCTTTGTAACCTTCAACAAATTTATGATAAGAAAATGGATTCAGTGGTGTTCTTTGTAAGTTTATTATAGAATGCATGGTGTTAGGGTTATAACCTTTGTTTTCAATATTGTTCCTATTCATTACTAATTTTGTTTATAGTAATATGAGGCTATATAAAGTTGCTTCTTCACCAGTTCCATTTCTTTTTATATATCAATTTTCTAAAGGGTTATGACAGGGTCTAATAAAGCTAGCTCCAACTTGTTAAGTATTCTATTGTATCCCAACTAAATATTTTTGTTTGCCACTTAACTTGTCACAAGTATTATCATAATGTATTATAGAGTATTTCCTTAAAATCTTAAATACCGAGTATTTTCGATGGTCCTTCAAATTTTATCATATTCCTAAGTGTATATGGTAACCTTGTATTGATTTTCTTCACAATTTTCTTTATATGTTGTTTACTATGTTTTGCATTCCTTTGTTTCGTTGGGAATGGAATAGTATGTTGCGGATGAATGTACTGTCGGCATATTTTATTATCATAGGGTTTATTTTAATTATTTTTCCTTATACATTTAACTCTTTTATTTTATTTAAGTCATGGTTAACACTTTGTTTTATAATGGCTCAAGTAAGAGAAGTCTCGAGCCCGTGGAGCCATAATCTCAGGTATTTTATCTATAGTTTCACTTTATATTAAACTTATAAAATTATTAAATTCCCTTTATTTTCAATTATAGACTTCTTTATCAAATTCATTAACTATTTTTATGTCTGATTTACAGGTACAAAATCAAATGCAAATGTAATCTTACAGTTAAGTGTTTCCAAGTTAACGTGGTTCCTCAACAACTAATTTGTCTTGTCCACCAGATCGAAGATCCCAACTTTTGCCCTCTGCATGAATGAAGTTTCTCTTTCTGAGGACAAGTCTTCAGGTTGTTTCCTATAGATTTATAGTTTTGTTAATTATTTCTTGTTTGAAGCCTTATGAGGCATATAGTTCCTATGGAACTAAATTACTTTAACCGGCCTATAAGCCAGCTTCTGTACTAAGACAATGTCTCATAGTAACTAGAGTTCAATTCAGTCTATTCTCTTTTGCAGGAGCCAAAACCTCTCCTTGAATTAAACCTTTTACAAGAATATTTCAAAGTCTACAAAACTCTATATATGTTCATCTTGGGTAAATGTTACAATATATACATATTTGTGCTTTTACGGGTATTCGTTTTGTATACAATAATGGACTAAAATTTCCAATTCTGCTATAGTTTTCGAGAGAAAGATATTTTCCATACTTATCTTTTTCATTTGAATATATATATGTGTGTGTGTGTGTAAAGCTTGCTTGTTTCCGAATTTATTGTTATTATGTTACAAGAGTTTACCGTGTAAATAAACCGACTTAGCCTAACATATATATATATATATATATATAAGATATATATATAAGGTCGAATACATGCATTAACAATTGTTTTTACTTATATGAATAATTTTGTGTATCATGTGAAGCTATACTTAGTTTAACTTATAGATATATGCACATGTCTTACTCATGTATGCATTTTTCTTTTTTATGTTTGCAAAAAATAAAGTTTATTTTCAGTTTTAATCATGAACATAATTTCATGTTTTATAAATTGTTAATTTATTGCACTAAGTTCATTCACTTCTTTGAAAATAGAAACATTTTTTGAATCATATTTACTTAATACTATACGGAAAGGATAAATAAATATAATGGCTCAAATATAAAAAAATGACAATTTTCTTTTTCTTTTCTCTGCATAAAAACTAGACATAACATATAAACATTATTTTTCTCTTGATAGTAAGTGAATTCTATAATTATGCCCTCTATAGTAGCTCTGCGACTTAACTAGGTTTTTTGAATCTTTTAGTGTTCTACAGGGTGTCCTAGAACCGCTTCTAGCCTTCTGGCCAATCGTTGAAGTTTCTTCCAAACCCAGTTGTTGCGGTTCTCAAGTGAATTCTAGTGGTGGGCCCGAGAGTGACCCCTCGCAGGGGAAGGGGGGCCCTCCTTGTTCAGATATGCAGTCAATCAAATGAACGCCAAGTCCTTGCACTCAAGTCATTAGGGCTATGGCCCTTAATCTTCTTTTCCTAATGATTCCCCCGTGATGGGTGCATAATGGCAAGCCCATGGGAGGAGTCATTGTCTTCTAAAGGCAACTAAGAACCTGAAGTTTGTTCTTCTGAATAACTAGCTAGAAAAGTCTCGCTAATATATGAAATATCATGCCCTGATCTATAAATCTATGGGTATCTGGTCGTGAGAATAAGAAATTATCCAATGGATCCAGTCAAAATGGAACCCTAGAGGGTCGATCAAGTGAGGTTGAGAGAAAAAAGGATTTTTAATAGTTATATTTGTAGATCTGGATGACCACAATAGTATCTTTCAAATTGGTACATACTTTATGAATAGTGTCAGACTATTCATCAAGTTTTAGGAGGAATTCTATAATCCTAAAAAGGATCAATTCCAGGCAGCACGATTTTGGGTTTGCTTGTTTTCCCTTCCGGAAGACTTCTGCGAACTAGATATCTTTGAAGGGATTGGAAATGCAATTGGAGAATCTGTCAAAGTCTATCAATTAACAAAGTGAAGGCGTCATACATCATATGCTTGAATATGTGTCCACATGAATATCTTTGAGCCTCACCTAGAATCCATTGATCTGGAATACCATGACACTGTTTGGACTCAATCGCTTGATTACGAGCATGTTCCATTCAAATATTGCAGATGTCACGAGTATGGGTATCTCTTTCAGTATTGTCCTCTCACTCTAACAAAAGAATCTCAGGCTACCTCAGGGAATAAGGATGATGATGGATTTCAAACGGTGGGTGGTCAATGCACCAATCAATCTTGTAATCAACAAACGGTGGGTGGTCGGTGCACCAACCAATCTTGTAATAAACCACGTGGAGAAGGGTCTCACCAATACCCTCCATAACAAGAAATTGGTCCAATGCCCCATCAGTAGGGTAAACCCTCACCATCAGGGAATGGGAATCCATTTTCATCCCTAGAGAATCTAGAAGTCGAGGAACCAATAAGGGAATAACCCGTCCAACTGGTTATTCAAGCAACACCCTATTTGACAAGATAAAGTGACCCCTAAAAGAAAATCTCCATAATATCTTGAGGAATACAGAAGAATTAAGGAAATTTTGATTAACACGAGCAAAATCATATCTTGGAAGTGGAGGAGAACAATAATCAACTGGGATCTGATGAGCGCAAAATGCTTGACTTTTTCAGGTTATGGATCAAAGTAGACATCAAAGACATTCTATCTAACCATCTCATCCATTTCAAGCACTTGTTCAGGTAGTTGAGTGCTTGAGTGGAAAAATCAGACAGTGAAGCAAGAGCCTAGAGAACCAACAAGGAGGGAGGTGCCTTGGTAATCATTTCCCCAGATCATGGAACGACAGAGAGAGGGAAGAAGGGGAGAAAGTTGATGAAGTAAGTAATTCACAAGGTGGGTGAATTTCTACTCAATTATGGGTTGATGGGGGCACTGGTTGATTATTTTCCTCGTACTATATCCCCTCCTCAATGAAAATTGTCTCATGGAACATGCAAGGTTTAAATAGCAAAGGTAAGCTCCATTCACTAAAAAATCAAATTAATAAGGTGAAATCGAACATTGTACTAGTGTAGGAAACAAATATGATTGTAGAGAAACTCCAAGAAGTAATCCAAATTTGTTGGAGGGGAAGTGAATTCATGATGATAGATGTGGTTAGTGCATCAGGAGGTATCGTGGTGCTCTGGAACCCCAAACAAGTAGTAACCTAGGATTGGGTAGGAACAAGACACAATATCACAAGAAGATTCTGAGGTATAGGATCATATTCTTGGATTGGATTAACAACAGACTATAGCCCTTTAACCCCACATGCAAAAGACAATTTCTCTAAGAGATGGTGGGTCTCAGATCTAGCTTCTCGGACCCTACATGGATCATTAGTGGTGATTTCAATATGATTCACAATATAGACAAGAAGAGGGGGGTTCAAAGACTCGATCCCATCTCTACGGCATTCAATAAAATAATTGTTGAGCTCAAGCTTACAGATCTGGATAGCAAGAATGGACTGCATACTTAGAACAAAAGAACGTGTGGGCAGCATTAGGTGGCCTGTCATTTGGATAGATTCCTCATCTCAAAGGATCTACTCCTGGGGGACCCCTTTCTTGATATTTCCATTTTACCCTCATTGGGATCAGATCATTGGCTGATTTGTCTTGATTTGGAACTCCTCTCCCCTCCAAAAACCGTTCATTTTGGTTTGAAGGTTTTTGGATGCATCCCCTAGGTTTGTGGAGAAATTAAAAGAGTGGTGGGAATATTCATAGGTGCTAGAGGGATCCAAAATGCAAACCTTCCATTAAAATATTAAGGCCCTCAAACTTAAAATCAATATCTGGAATAGGGAATAATTTGGGGATATCTTTAAAGAAAAGTGCAAGTTAGAGGAAGAGATACATGTCTGGATCATTTCAGAAGGTCTATTGGAAACTTTGACAAAGGAAGAAGGGTGTTTAATCAACCAAATTGAAGAGTGTCAGCAGTAAGAAGAAACTTTGTGGCATTAGAAATTCCAAATTCAATGGTTGGGGGAGGGGGAGTGAAATTTAAAGTTCTTTCATCTGTCCATGATCAACCACTATCATCATAATCACATCACCTCTCTAACCTCCAGAAACCGGGACCATCTTGAAATCCACCAGGCCATGGAGCAAGAATTCATCTCCTCTTGCTCGAGTTTACTCTCAAAGGATGTGTAAGACCACTTAGAAGATATAGAAAGGGTTACTCAATGTATTCCTTGAATTGTGATTGAAGACCAAAATGTGGCACTAATGCGCGCAATATCAGTCGAAGAGGTGGAAGTAATTGTTAAAGAAGTCCCAAGTTAGTAAAGCTCGGGGCCGAGATGGCTTTACTACATAATTATTCAAGGGTTATTAGTCCTTTTTAGGCTATCAAATAGTCAACCTGGTGGAAGAATCTCGATGACATCACCAAGCCTGGTCTGGTTTAAATGCAACTTTTCTTACTCTTGTTCCTAAGCATAATGTTGTTAATGGTCCTTGTGGTTTTTGACCCATCACCCTTTGTAACATTATTTATAGGATCTTATCTTCTATTCTTGCTCATCTCGTTAAGCCCATCCTACTCCATATTACTAGTGCAGAGCAATCTCGCTTTGTGGAGGGGAGATAGATCCTAGATGGGATAGTATCCGCTCAAGAAGTTATCCATTCCCTTAGGTGAAATAAGTGCCCTGGATGTTGATGAAGTTGCATCACTCTCTCAATTGATAATTCTTACTCTATTTCTTAAGGGCTTTTAGGTTTGTAGAGGAATGGATTCATTAGATACACTCTCTAATTTCCACTCCTTTCTTGTATATTCTTCTTAACGGTACTCCCACGGCTGCCTTCATATCCTCTCAAGGGCTTCGTCAAGGTGACCGTATCTCCCCCTTCTTGTTTATCATTGTCGAGGAGGTCCTAGGCCATTTAATTGGAAAATAAATACAATTTAATGAGATAGTTGGCCTTCATATCCCAGACACTAATATAACTATGTCCCATCAGTAGTTTGTAGATGATAATTTGTTGTATGGTGAACCTTCTGTCCGAGAAGCAGTGGCATTTTATGGGATTCCGGCAGAATTTCAAGCGACTTCAGGTATGCTACTTAATAAATAAAAGTATCATCTTTACTTTTCCCACACTCTGAAACTAGTGCAACAAAACTTGGCGTGCATTCTGGGATTATCTATTGACTCAATCCCTTCCAAATACCAAGGAATCCCCCCCGTTGCAAATCCTCTACGCATTGTTTGCTGGAAGGAAGTTTGTAACAAGTTGCTAAAATGGTTGTCTAATTGGACCTTTCGTGTATTAAACCTTTTTTTCCTAGCCATTGTCATCAAAACAGTATTGCAAATCATCCATGTTTACCAACTCTTGGTCCTCCCAGCTCCCAAAAGAATTTATAAAGAGTTGGTATCAATATGTCGCAAATTATTGTGGCAAGGTGCTAAATTTGGAAAACAGAAATAGTCCCTTATTACATGGGATAAAATTTGCCTCCCAAAGACTCATGGTGGCCTTGGACTTAGGGATCCAAAAGAAATGACCGTGGTCATGGGCATGACGCTCTGGTGGATATGGGTGTAAGGTGGCACTAAGCAATGGAAGAAAATATGGAGTGAAAAATATGGGCATGGTATATCTCAATCCTCTCTTTTGTGTGACCCTGTTGTACCCACCGGATTAGCCATCTAGAACATAGCCTGTCGAAATAGTTACCTTATCTGTGACCACTTCTTCTAGGAGATCAGGAATTACTCTATCACTCTCTTATGGGAAGAATCCTGGCAGCAGTTAACACGCTTAGATTTGAATGTCTCTCTCAGGGGCCTGAAATAAATCTTGGACCAACTCAATCATAGGATAATAGTAGAATTCCGGTTAGAGCCTCCTTCCCAATCAGATTGGCATGTCTAGAAATCAGCCTGGGATTGGCAGGTGGATGATCCTCCGGAGAGTTGAGAGGTCTTGAATTAATATTTGCGGGAGTGTCGTATCCCTAGATCCAGACAAGATTCGTTGGGGTTATAAGTCATGGGGCACTTTCTCTATCAAAGAGGCTTATTTTCTCAAGTTTAATGCTCAAGAAATAAAAAGAGGAGGTTTGTGGGAAAAATTCTGAGGGTGGAAACTATGGCCTAAATTTTCTCATTTCAGGTGGTTGCTGGGTCACAAACGAATATTGACTTGGGATCAACTGCTTAAGAAATTATTTATTAGGCCATCCCAATGCCCAATGTGTAAACAACAGGAGCAAACCATGAATCATCTACTTAACACTTTCCAACTAGCGGATGAAGTGTGCTCAGAGGTGGGTAAGTTATTTGGACCACTAGAACGGGACAACGGGGATCTTCTTACAATAATGAGTAACTAGAAGAGTATGCACTTCAAAAACCCTATCGTAAATAGAGCTTGGATCCTAGTTCTAGGATTTCTGCTTTAGAATACCTGGAGAGAGCATAATCGTGTTATCTTTCACAACAAGACCCCGTGAAGTTTATCCATATGGAATATCGTCAAAGATAATCTCATAGAAACAATCTTGGCAGAAAAATGGGATGAGGAGGACTAGAAAGTAGGCCCACCTGAAGCTAAGATCCTCTCTTCGCTCAACATGTCCCCTGAAATGACCTTTGTGTTGTCTCTTCCTCTGCAACTACCCTGATCCCTTCGCCATCTAGATACACTCATCCCCCCTTGGGCTTCGGAAAAATTAACTTTGATGGGGCCTCTAAAGGAAACTCAGATCCGACAAGATTTGTGGGGGTTATTTGTGATTCCCAAGGCTCCTCTTATGCAATTTTGTTGAATGTTGCGGTGTCACCACAAATAATGTAGCAAAGATAATGGATCTAGAAAAAGGCCTGCTTTTGGTGCTCAACCCTAGTTGTTCCAAGATTCAAATCACAGGAGACTCGAAAATGGTTATCCATATAGCTCAAAAACTCATCGATGGATTCCCTCCATCTATGTTGGTGTGTAGCTGGCGATTGGAGTCTCAAGTAGCTCAGATCAAGTCCCTCTTAAACAAGTTTTCCTACATTATAACAAGCCACACATTGAGATCTGGTAATAAGGTTGTTGATTGGCTCGCAAATTGGGGAACAATGGAAGGTCATGGCAATTTTGCAGTAGCATGGCATTCATCTCTGAGTTTGACTAATTTGAACCTAGGGGAAAAGGACTCCCTGTCCAGTCTATTAGAAGAAGATGATTCCTCCCCCGATGGGGGTGATCAAACACTTGGTTAGACCACCTCGAAGTTCTCCCCACGAGGCATGGGGTAGGTGATGGAATGATGGTATATAATGTGATGCAATAGGTTGGTAGATGGTAAAACTCTCCAGTCCCTCCTCTGGTAGTTATATTGTGCAGCGGCGACAGTGTAACAATTGCAGTATCTTGAGAGATGAACTCAGCGTGCAAGGTGGTGGATGAGAGTGTTGAAGTCCAAGCAATCTTGTTAGGGCCATGGGGTAGTTGGACTTCTGCGGAGTGCTCAGATACTGGTACTATGGCTTCTTCAACGGGATTTTGTTCATTTATATGGGATCCAGGTTCGTTTGGAGGTTTCTCTCATCTTTGGTGTGGTAAGGTTGGTTTCTCTAGGCTGGTGGGTACTTGGAAGTCTCCAGGAAAGAGAATTCATTTGGCTCTGGTCTTTCTATGAGCTGTTGTTTTTGGTGGTGGCAAGTAAGGTAACACTATCGATTATCCTGTGGAGGGAGTGGCCTAGTCTGTGGAAACACTCTTATACTAAAGAAATTCTCTTAAGGATAGTCAGGGTTTGTGGTGGTTCTAGCTTTTTTTGTGTCCTCTAGAAAATTCCACAAGGGTGGGGGTGTAACTGGTTGTGGGGCAACCTACAAGTCCCTCGTTAGTTGTTACTTGGTTGCATCCATTGCCGTATTGGGTGAGCTTTTGGGTGTGTTGTTGTGTGCTTTTTGGCTAAGCATTGATGTTAGCCCTCCCCTACTATGGTTGTGGACTATTGGAGAAATAAGGTGATCTAGGGTATTTTTAGAAGTGTTGGTTGTGTCGACGGGTTGGGAGGCATGGCTTGGACAGAACTGTGAAGCCATAATAGGTCAATTGTGGCAGTGTTTGTGTCTCCTTGGGCGTGTGCAGGTGGTTGATTCCTCCTAGGTGGATGAGTCTTCTCTGCTCATTCTAGTAAGTGGTCTTTGGGTGCTTCCAACCATGCCCCGCCAGCGTGGGCATCCTCGTTCATAGGTGGGAATCAGGGCCATGTTGGGCGGCAAGTTAGTGACTTGAGTTTGGCTTCAGAGGATGCGGTTAGTGGAGAACGAGCGAGTGAGGTCACTCATACTCGTGGGCGTTCTCCAAGTAGAGTGGATGCTCCAACCTCGCAGGAAACCATTTCAGATCAACTGAGAGGCATCCAGGCCAACTTGGACATCATGAGAGAGTAGCATTATGAAGACCAAAACGAATTGGCAGCCCACAAGAACGACATTCAATTCTGCCTCAATTTGACTCTGGATCTGCTCGAGAGAATTCGCTAGAACCAGAGACACCTCAATGAATGCCTGTGTGATTTGGAGGCTCAATTAGAGCACGTCAAATTTCATATACATGAGCAAGATGGCTTCCCAACATTTCCTCCTAGACTTCCTCCTCACCACCCTCCATGACATGATTATCTCATGTTCTCTGTCTTTTTTGCCGTCTTTTTGTTATATAAGGCTAGTAAGCCTATCCAAAATAATGGCTGTATGGTTACATCCTTTGTGTTAGGTTCCTATACCAATAGGTTTCATCTTTCATGATTGACAGTGGAAGGGCTAAATATGTTCATCATTGCAGGCAGCAAAGGTTCCATATTTTGTGTACATACTAGGAAAATCAAAAAATGAAAAGAGGGTATGGCTTAAAAGAATAATCAAAAGGCAAGAAAATCAAATGGTCAAAAGAAAAGTGAAAATGAACCCCAAACTAAAGACCAGGAAAGTGGCCAGTCAAAATGCCACTACTTTTTTTTGGCAGTGTCACACTCTACAAATACTGATGCTAATCATACTTGATGGATGGCCCAACAGTCTAATCTGGACCATGCCATGTTTAAATTGCTTGTTGCAGAATAGAGAATGTTTCCTATCCAAACAGCTCAAGCTTGGCAAATGACTAGCTAGGTAGAGAAATAAAGGAGCCCAACTGCTTAATCTGGGTCCTTGGAAGAAATAAGGGTAGATTTAGATAGGAGGGCAGTCAAAAGAAAAAGAGAACAATCAGGGTCTGCTAATTCAAGTGCACCCACTTAAAGTGAAGAAAAAATGTTAGGATTACTAGGTTGGGTAAGTAGTGCAAGGTTGCAGAAATGAAGGGCCATCACCAATTGGCTTATCAAGTGCAAGACTCATTCCATTCAGGGTATTGCCATCATAGCAGAGGTTTGAGGACATAACATTGGAAGCATGTCTAATTTCCCCCTTTTTTCCCCCAAACATCATTTACTAACATCCCCAAGGACCTTGAGATCTGCTCAAGTGTCCTGTTCCACTTCAGTCCATGACAAAGTACCAGGTCAAACCATGAAGTTTAGTCAAGAGAAAGAAGCCACATTTTTTGTGTAAAAATCTTCACTCTCATTTCCCTCATCTTCCATTCCTAAGTTTTACTTCTTAAAACTTAGTCTTTGCCCCTACACTCACCTCACAATGTCATATTAACAACTAATGTATTATCTAGCTCCCTAAGCATTCCCCTTCCATAAATTCTACAAAGATCTATGTAAAAATCCCAAAAAATCTATGTAAATACCCTTCCCCCTAGCACTATAGCTATACAGCCATCTCTTGGGAAATATTAACCCACCAGGGGTTAATATTAACCCTCTACCACCCTAAACTATGGGTTTTTGTTAAAAAGTTATGGCTAAAACTCAAAAAATTGAAATCCCCGCCCTCATTAACCCTTCCTACCCCTTTTTCGCCCTAAATACATTGGTTATAATGTTTTTTAAATAAAAACATTTATAAACGGGCGCGATTACATTAAACCCGAAATCCTAAAGTTGAAAACCCCCCTGCGCTCGATTTATTTAAAATAATTATTTAATTGGCGGGTCCCCTCGGCAATAAGCGGTTGTCACATCATAATTGCCGCCAACCGTTCGATCGCCAGCCTAACCAATCCAACGATGGGCAATCGATTTCGCAGGGAAGTTGCCCGACCTTTTGCGTCTGGGGGATTGGCGGTTACCGCCGTACCCCCGCCACGCGTCGCCTCCCGCATGTTCGGAGCCCCCCCCCCCCCCCCCCTCATACACTTACCGCCCTGGGGTGCTCCGGGGAAATAGCTTACCACCCATCCCCTCTCGCTGACATCACACCCACGTCAGCATGACATCACCTCACCTTTCCGCCACCACTGCTCCACGTCGCCTCCACGTCAGCCATCCACCCGCCTGCCCTGCCACCGTGTCACCGCCACCTGGCCACCCACGTCAGCCACCACGTCAACCTGCCGTACCCGGACCCACCGATGACGTCATGCTGATGTCATCACCAAAAAGGCACTAAAGGGCCAAAATTGCATAAAAAGTCGGGAAATGACCATTGTTTGTCATTTTAACTCGTCGTTACCGGAGCAGTCTGCATGCAAAAGACGTGGTTTACTGCCAAAATTGAGAATTCATCCACCAAAGGTGCTGCCGCACTCAAAGTCGACCCAAATACCTACAATTGATCCAGCTTGACGCCTCCTGCACCGAAAAATCCAGGTATTTGTCGCAGGCGACCTACTTTACCCATATTTCTCCCATTTTTCTCCTAAATTCCTGTAAAAAACTCTGCAAAAGCTCCTCACTGTTAAATTGTCCACTAAAACTACCCAAAAACTTGGTAAAATCCCTGAACGACAAAGCTCTGCAAGAAACCCGTGCCCTTCTGTGAAATTCACCACAAAAACTAATTGAAGAAGCCGAGCTACCGGCTAAAAGCCCATGTAACTGCACACTCATCCCTGTTTTCAAAATTCCCCTTGAAAAACCAGCTAATTAGCTTAAAACACTCTGGTTTCTTCCAACAGAGTGCCCCACAATTCATCAAACCTGTAAAGAGTTTCCTCATACTCCCAGAGCTGCTCACTTTCAAACATAATTCAGTGGGCATTCCTCAGCCTTTGTACCAATCCTAAACTCAAGTAAAAATCCAGTTAAAATAAAACATGGCCACTCCATCTTCTCTTGATGTTGCTCCTGTCAATCCACCCAGTAAGGAGCTTGAAGCTATGCCACTTGTAGACAGTGATTTCCTCATTGCAGATTTTGTGGCAGAGAGGAACCACTTACAGACCTTCTGCCAGCTGAGGAACACTCACTTGGACAACAATGACATGTATGGCATCTGGGGGTCTAATCTGCCTACCTACTTCTTGCCATCTGTAAATGTCTTTCCTGAAGTCATCCACCTCTGTGCAGAAAATTATGACCAGAAGCTCAGGGCTGTAAAGTCTCCATCTGGGAGCATCCTCTTTTACATAACACCAGACTCCATAAATCAGATGCTGAATTACAAACAAACCCAGCTGTTATACCCTTTTTCTAAAAAGTATTTGTTGGATGAGGGCTCCAAGCTCTCTAGCACATACATTGCTACAGTTGCCAAAACTTTCATGAGAGCAGACTGTCAGCCTTCTGGGCCACCTCCTTTTTCATATGCAAATTTCAATGAGGTAGGCAAGCTGCTTGTGGACATGATATCCTCTGTCCTGGGGTTCTCCACAAATGAGCATGTTGATGAAACTGTTTTGGTCTTGTTATCTGCATATAGCCCTGGGAAGCCCCCTGCTGTAAAATACAATTATGCCAAGTTTATTGCCAACAAGATACATGACCAACTGGTGAGACTGGACAGGGAATCAATATTCAAATATTCATCATACATCTATCACCTCTTCATGTACTATCAGACAGATTGCTTCCAGTGCCACATCAAGAAACTGGATTCATAAGGTGAGAGGAGGTCTATCATCTTCTGGTCTTCACTCTTCCACCAAGTCCAGAACTCTCCCTATTCCTACTGTGAATTTATTGACCAATTTGTCTATCCAGTCACATGCATCTTGAAGAGGTCTCCTCCTGCCAGATTGTCCAAAGATATGCAGAAAATCTTACAGCTGTCCAGGAATTATAAAATAGGTGATTGGTATTTATACCAAAATCACACAGTCATCAGGATCTATGGTTGTGAGCTCTGTCCTTACAGGCTCCCAAGGTATGTGCCTATGAGATTGTTCGCCTTGGAATACTATAGGCAACTCATCAATTCTGACCTTACACACTTCCACAGTGCCAAGAAGAAATCCAATCTAAAATTCAAAGACCACCTAGGCCCATTCATCATGAACAAGAAAGATGGTTCGCAAGAAGCTGATCAAATATTGGGGCAAAAGCTTAAACTCAAAAGGAGCTTCTGGTGGGTCCCTTATGACCCTGAAGGCTTTATCAGTGCTAGGAGAGTCA